>PVJS01029316.1:0-24862 GCA_004027185.1 Glis glis
AAAAAAAAAAAAAAAGAATAAAAAATAGGGCTGGGGGTGTAGCTCAGAGGTAGAATGCCCCTGTGTTCAATCCCCAGTATCAAAAAAAGATTAAAAATATATATTTAAATATATATTAAACAAATATATATTTATTGTAAAATATATTTATTTAAAAATATATATACATATATACTTTTATTGGTGCATTGTAGTCTCACATCGTAATGAAGTTCAGAGTGATAGGGACACACATACGCACCGCACTTGGTGAGCTCCCCCGGCTCCCTCCCACGCCCTCCTCTTCCCCATATACCATATTGAGATTGGCATCGGTAATTTCACGTCTGCGCATAATGTCAGCGGAAGTGTTCCCTTTATTGGTGCTCCTCCTCCCGCCCTCTCCTGGACCCCCTCCATCACTCCACTGGGGTTTCTCCTCCATTATCTAAAGTCCCCCTGGTATCCCGATTACTCCCTAACTTCCACATATGAGAGGGCACACGTCCTTCCCTTTCTGTGGCTGGCTGATCTCACTCGACATGCCATTCTCCAGGTCCGTCCATTTTCCTGCAGATGACATGATTTTGTTCTTCTCCGTTGCTGAGTAGAATTCCATCGTGTGTATAGCCCATCATTTTGTAGTTGTCCTGGGTGTTTTCTTCCTACCGGGGTGGGGTACAAATCTCCAGCTCCCCTGAGAATGTTCTGGGCTGGCCAGGGAGGGGTGGAGTGGGACTTTTCTCTCCAGGTGTGGGTGCCAATTTTGCTGGCTTTCTAAAAAGTGCTTCTTCCTATTTCTAGCCTTGTCTTGAGGTGTGTGTGTATGGAGGGGTGCTGGGGATTGAACCCAGGGCATTCTACCTCCGAACTACACCCCCAGCCCTATTTTACTTTTTATTTCTGAAACAGGGTCTCACTGGATTGCTGAGTGCTTCCCTAAGTTGTTGAGGCTGGCCTCAAACCTGCAATCCTCCCACCTCAGCCTCCCAAGTACTGGGATGACAGGCACGTGCCACCAAGCCCAGCCGAGGCTTCCATTTTTATTTACAAATTTTGGGATCTAGGGGTGTGGCATGGGCAGCCCTCTTGGTGCTTGGGGCAAGGCAGTGACTGGCCTCATCTTGGCTCAAGGAAGAGATGGCCCCAGGTGGGTGGCTGGCAGTTGAGCCTATGTGACACCTGTTCCAGGACTGGGGTGCTAGCTCTGTACTGGGTGCCGGAGAAGCAAAGGTCACCGCCAGGCCTCTGCCTGCCGGGCTGAGTGCACCGCCAGATATTGGGGGGCCGGGTGTGAGTTCAGGCGGGAGCAACCCAGATCTGTCTGACTCCGTCTTACCTGGCAGGAGACACCTGCAGCCTCCCTCCCTCCCTCCCAACTGCCCACACCTGTGAGCAGCTGCCATGCTCCACCCCCAGCAGGAGGCAGGCCCTGCCCACCGATCTGATAGCACTGACCACACTGGGGGTCACCTCCTCTCCCTTCCTGAGCTGACCGCCCAGCCCTGGACTGTCCAGCTGTGCATGACGACAGCTCCTCTGCTGGCCCTCCTGTCCCTTCTGTCTTTCTTCTCTGCCTGGCTTAGGGGTCCTGGCATCCTTGAAGTTGGAGGAGGCTGGCTGGGATGAGCAGGTGTGTCGAGTGGCTCACGGGACTGAGGGGCTAAGAATCAGGTGTGGGCTCACTCCTGGGGGTGTCACAGTTCTTTAGAGATGGGGCCTTCCACCGTTTTCTTTTTCAGTACTGGGGATCGAACCCAGGGGCATTCTACCTCCAAGCCTTTTTTTTTAAATTTTCTTTTGAAATGGGGTCTCACTACGTTGCTAAGGCTGACCTCGAACCTGCCATCCTCCTGTCTCAGCCTCCCAAGTGCTGGGGTTACAGGCGTGTGCCACCATGCCTGGCCACGTCTACATTTTTCAAAGCTCTGCTGGTGCTTCTGACCAGCAGCCTGGGCTGAGACCCTGGGCAGGGCTTCCGGAGCGAGCTGGCCAGCCCACAGCAGGTGTCTCCTCTGGAACCTGCCCCTCCCTTGGGAGCGCTGTTTCAAGAACACAGATTTCAGACCCAAGCTTGTCTGGGCTGGAGTCCTGTCTGCTTAGTGACCATGTGATTCTGGACTGGCAGCTTCCCCAGCTGAGCCTCGAAGCCCTGGTTAGTGAACCGGAAGCCAGCCCTCCCTCCCATCCAGGAGATGCCTGGCGCTCACTTAATAACAAGCAGGGGCAGGGCTGTGTGAACGGGAGGCCCCCCAAGGCCGGCCACTTGAGCCCAGCAGGATGCGGGGCTCCAGG
The DNA here is from genome assembly GCA_004027185.1 of Glis glis. Lineage (NCBI taxonomy): Eukaryota > Metazoa > Chordata > Mammalia > Rodentia > Gliridae > Glis > Glis glis. The sequence continues at coordinate 2,275 of PVJS01029316.1, forward strand.
CATCTCCTGCCTCTCAGTGGGCTCCCAGGAGGCAGGGGAGGGGACCAGCCGCCCTGGGAGAGACTGTCCCTCTGTGGGGGTGAGTTCTTCATTCTGTTCCCGGGGCGGGGCCAATGTCTGTGTGTTCCATGATGCCCCGCCTGTGCCGCCGTGAGGGATGGGGCAGCCGGGCCGCTCAGCTCTGGGGTTTCCATCCAGCGCCTGTGTCACAGGGAGGCTGCGACGTGGAGTGGAGCTGGGGTTGGAGGCCGCGGTGCCTCTGCATTCGGAGGATGGGCAGGACAGAGGAAGGGCGGGAATGGTCTGGTTGCCCTCGGTGGAGGTCTCAGTACCTGCGCCCCGCAGGCCCCAGGGCCCTGGGCGTGGGGTGTCCATTACTCTAAGGGCTCCCGAGGGGCTCTGGGCTCCGCAGAGGATTCCCTAAACAAACAGGAAGATTGCTTTGTCTCTGGTCAAAGGGCGTGTGACTCCTTTGGGTTTGCAGTGAAGGGGTCCCTGGGCTCTTGCTCAGGAGTCTGGACGATCCCTGGTGGGTGGGGCGGACCTGCTCATGGCAGCTGGACCTCAGCCCTCTGCTCACCTGCTCAGGTGATACAAACAGCCACAGGCTGCTCAAGGTGGCACCTGCCCCGCTCAGGTGGCCTCCACCCACGCAATGGGGTCACCATTTCAGACCAGCTTAACCATGTGCACAGCACATGCTAAGTGGAAATTGTCCACACGTGGACAAGCTTCCTTGGACTGGATGGGACCGAAAGGTGGACTTTGATGACCTCCTTTCTCCTTGAAACGTTCACCTTGCCGCTCCCTGGTCTTACCTTCTGTTTGCCACTCCCTGGTCTTAACTTGTGATCTTCCCGTTTGCTTTGTTTGAACCTCTATTTAAGAAAGGCCTTGACTACATAAGGCGGGAGAATTTGTCATCTCTATCTCCTCCCTGACCCCCCAATTATTAAATTTAATTATTCTGCAAATTATAATATCAGACTTCATGTTGGTATCGTGCGAGAAGACTATTGATCAGGAAGCTGCCTGGTGCAGTGACCTTCCGTGGCAGGAACCACGGAACAATTTTCAGGAAGCTGTCTGGTGCAGAGAGCTTCCGTGGCTGGAACCACAGAATAGTTTTCAGGGAGCTGCTTAAGGCAGCAACCCTCCGTGGCAAGACTATGGAGCAAGCAGCGTCCACCGGAGCACCCCAATACTACCCTTCCCTCCCAGTGCACCACCCAGCCTCGTTCTCTCGGGCCCTGCTTCCCCTCGACTGATCCTTTTTTTTCTTCCACCTCCCCCTCTCACCTACGCTGTGAGGATCATGCAGTCCTGGGAGTACTTCTTAGCCCCAGTGGATGACCCAAAGGTCTCTCTCTTGCTCAGTGCCGCAGCTCAGCGATGGTCCCAGCACCTCTTGGCAGAGCTAGCCCAGGATGTGGGGGGTGTATGGGGAGAACTTTCCATTAACATTGTCTTGCCAGGCGTAGTGGTGCATATCTGTGGTCCCAGTGTGTGGGAGGCTGAGACAAGAGGATTGCAGGTTTGAGGCCAGCCTCAGCAACTTAGCAAGACCTTCAGCAACTTAGTGAGATCTTGTTTCAAAATAAAAAATAAAATAGGGTTGGGTGTAGCTCCGAGGAAAAATGCCCCTGATATATATCAATATATATATCAATATATATATATTGATACCCCAACATATATCAAAATGTATAATTACAATGCACCAATAAATGAACATAAAAAAAGAAAAATGCCCCTGAGTTCAATTCCCAGTACCAAAAAAGAAAAAAAAAAAACATTGTGTTTACACTAGGGGAAAGAAAGGCTACAGGAGCATATAAAAGTCTAAACACGACCACTATGGAATAAACCGTTGGAAAAACAATTCAAGCCAGGTGTGGTGGCGCACGCTTGTAATCCCAGTACTTGGGAGGCTGAGACTAGAGGATCTGGGTTCACAGCCAGCCTCAGCTACTTAGGCCCTCCACAACTTAGTGAGACTCTGTTTCAAAATAAAGAATAAAAATAGGGCTGGGGGTGTAGCTTGGAGGTAGAATGCCCCTGGGTTCAATCCGGGTACCACAAAAGAAAAAACAGGAACTCTCGAGCTCATGGTCTTTCCCTGTGGCTGTGCCCTTTCCGGCAGGCAGGTCGCACGCATGGAATATTAGAGTGTTGGTGTCGAGCCCGGGGATTACAAGCGTGCGCCACCACACCTGGTTTTATTTTTATCTTGAAACAGGGTCTCACTAAGTTGTGGATGGCCTCGCTAAGTTGCTAAGGTTGGTCTCAAACCTGTGATCTTCCTGCCTCCCAAGTACTGGGATTATAAGCATGTGCCACCATACCCATCTTTAATACAATTTTTATTTTCATATTATTAAGTTTTGAGAAGCCCTTAAATATCATGGATACAAATCTTTAACAGAAATGTGTTTTGCAAATATTTGCTTTTAGCCTGAGGCTTATCTTTTCAAAATCTTTTTTTTTTTTTTTTTGCGGTACCAGGGATTGAACCCAGCGGCGTTCTACCTCCAAGCTACACCCCCGGCTCTATTTTTTATACTTTATTTTTGAAACCAGGTCTCATGAAGTTGCAGAGGACCTCACTAAGTAGCTGAGGCTGGCCGCGAACCCGGATCCTCCGGTCTCAGCCTCCCAAGTACTGGGATTACAAGCGTGCGCCACCACGCCCGGCTATCTTTTCATGATCTTAATAATTCTCTCAAACAGTGGAAGTTTTTAGTTTTGAAGAAGCATAGTTCATTTTTTTTCTTTAATGGGTTGTATCACTTGTTTTGTGTCTAAGAAATCTTAACTCATCCAAGATTTTCTCCTGGAAATTTCAGAGATGAGGATTTTGTATTCAGATCTGTGTTTTATCATGAGTTTGTTTCTGTGTATAGAATCAGGTGTAGGTTAAGATTTGTCCTTTTTTAAAATTTTGCATATGGATGTCTTTTTTTTTTGTGGTCCTGGGAGTTGAACCCGGAGGTGTTCGACCTCTGAGCCACACTCTCAGCCATTTTTATTTATCTTATTTTTTGAAACAGGGTCTTGCTAAGTTATCATATGCTGGCCGTGAACCTGCCATCCTCCTGTCTCAGCCCTCCAAGTACTAGGGTTACAGGCATGCACCACAACCACTGGTTCCAGCACTACTTCTTTAAAAGACTGTTATTCAACAGGCATGGTGGCATACTCCTGTAATCCTAGTACTTGGGAGGCCGAGACAGGAGGATCGCAGGTTCGAGGCCAGCCTCAACAATTTAGTGAGGCCCTTCACAAGTTAGTGAGACCCTGTTTCAAAATGAGAAAAATAAAATAGGCTGGGGGTGTAGCTTAGAGGTGGGATGCCCCGGGGCTCATTCCCTAGTAACATAGACACACACGCACTAATTCTATTGATAGAATTCCTTCTGTTTATTTCTCCAACTCTTGGTGGGGCTGTGGGGATAGATCACGTGGATATAGATCATGCAGACGATCACTGGGGCCAGGCGCTCTGGTTTCAATTCCCAGGGCCTGGTTTCCTCCTCTGTGACGTGGAATTAACAATCACAATTATCATCTGTGGCCAGTGCACAGCAGGCGGGGAAGTGTGGTTTGGGACACAGGGGAGACCGACCCACTGGGCTGATCCACCAGGATCCTGTGCCTCCACCTGTGGGAGGGGTGTGGACGGAGGCCGCCTTGTCCTGGCCCCTGGTCTTGGTAGAGCCTGAGTTTCAGTCCTAGGGCCTGGGGTCCTCTGCAGGTAAAGGGTGGAAGGAAGGAGGGGACCAGAGGGGAGAGGGAGAGGGAGAGAGAGAAAAGAGGAAGAGAGGGGATGAGGGAAAGGTGGGGGAGAGGGAGGAAGACAAGGGGAGAGGGCAGAGGGAGGGGAGGAGGAGGGGAGAGAGACAGACAGACAGACAGACAGGAGAGAGGAGTGAGGAGAGAGAGAGAGAGAGAGAGAGAGAGAGAGAGAGAGAGAGCCAGCATCCGCAGCCCTGGCTTGCTTAGCCTGTCCTCCTGTACCCTAGGCTGTCTGCCGCTGTTAAAAATAGAACCGCACTTCGCGGCGAAATCTCAAATGACACCCACCAAGCGTCCATTAACTCATCAAAGCGGTGATTCCAAATTGATTATTTCGAGTGTAAGACATAATAACATGTTCATCATGGAAAATAATTAGCGGTGGAGTGGGCCGGGATGGCCGGCTGCCCGCCCGCGCTCCCCGCCGCGCAGCGAGGGAGGGAGGCTCAGCGCGGAGGCTCTCCCGGCGGAGGCGGCTCGGTGGACCTGCTGGACCCTGGGCTCCTTGCCCCGCCGGCCCTCCCGGCCTTTCCCCGGCTTCTCCCTGCTCCCCCGGGTGGGCAATCGGGAGGGAGGACGGACATCCATCGCACACCGCTGAGCACAGCTGCATCCCGCGCACCGTCGCCTTGGAAACCGACCTGCTCCGCAGCATCCCGCTGATGCGCGCGCCCCGCGGGAAGGACGAGTGCACGGGAGCTGCCCGCGCATCCTCCCCCTGCCCCTGCCCCACAGACCCCGCTCGCTCGGGCAGGCTTAGACCCCGTCCCAGACCCCACGGGTGGGGGGATGCCACCCTCGGGGAAGGGAGGGAGGCGCTGCGAAGGTGGCAGAGCGCGCAAGACGCACAGCCCTTGCCTGGGAAAATGGCTCCTAGGGCGAGCGGGGAGGAGGCCGCTGATGAGATGGGGGCAGGGCTCTGGAAGCATCCTTGGGTTCTGGGGGGCAGGGAGGGATGGCATCCAGGTCTGGGTCCCTGGAGGGAGAAGGGCGGGACCTGCCTGATGGGAAGGCTTCCCTGCTGACCTAGCCTCGGCTCTGCCGTCCATCTCTCCCTTCCCACGCGCCCTCGCTGCGCTCCATGCTCAGGCAGAAATGGTTTGTGGTGGGAAGCATTTAGGAGGAGGCTGTCCCCACCCTGCTGGGGATTCCGGCCCCTCCATCTCCCCAGTCCTTGGAGCTCCTTCCTCCTGCTCAGCACCCGGTGGGGTCCTCCTCCTGATCTCGCCTTTAGCTAGAGAATGCGCCCTCCCCAAAGCCCCCTGTCCCCCACCGCCTGCACCCCATGCCCAGCAGACACAGGAGAAAGGCCCCTGGGGTAACTCCAAGCCAAACGCCCTGGGTCCCTAAACAGGACGTGTGGAGGTCTGTGGTCGCTCGGCATTGTCTTTCCATCCAGTCCTCCTTCCAAAATCCATTAAGCATCTACTGTGTGCAGCACTCTGCCAACAGGACCGAGTTCCTGTTCTTTCGGAGGGCCTGTTCTGTTCTAAAGACAGAAAAGAAACTCACAGAAGGAAAAAGGCAAGAGGGAGTTCTGTTTAATCAAAACAGGGCGATCTGCTGGGAATTAGCGGGGAGGGGGAGGTGCCTTGTATAGGGTGGCCAGGGAGGGCCTCTCTGAGGAGGTGACATTTAGACAGAAATTTGAATGACAAGGCGGAGCCAGCAGCACTGTGAAGAATGGGATGAAGAAACTTCAGACGGGGGGGGGGCAGCAAGTGCAGTGACCCTCAAGGTGGGGACAAGCTTGGTACATTCAAGGGACAGAGAAGAGGACAGAGGGGGAGATGGCAGCGGGGCCAGGCTAAGCTGCAGGGCATTGTGCTCCAGCAGAAAGAGTCCTTCCCATCTCCGGCCAGGTGCCACAGGAAGGCTGGGGGAGGCGCTCATCCGAGAGTGACCTGATGGGATTAAACATTATTTTTTAAATTAAAACTTCCTTCTTTCCTTTCCTTTCCTTTCCTTTCCCCTTTCCTTTCCTTTCCTTTCCTTTCCTTTCTTTTCCTTTCCTTTCTTCTTTCTTAATTTCTTTTAAGCCAGGCATAGTGGCACATGCCTGTCCCTTGGGAAGCTGAGACAGGAGGATCACAGGTTCAAGGCCAGCCTCAGCAATTTAGCAAAAGCCCTCAGCAACTTAGTGAAACCCTGTTTCAAAATAAAAAAAATTAAAAAGGGCTGGGGGTGTAGCTCAGAGAGAGTGTGACCCTGGGTTTAATCCCCAGCACCCCCTACAAAATCCTAAAAAAAAGAACTTATTTTTTTCTGGTTTTTTTTTAGTGCTGGGATCAAACCCAGAGCCTGGTGCATGCTGGGTAAGTACTCTACCACTGAGCTCCATTCTCAGCCCCATAGAATTTGTTGTTTTTTCAATTGTTGTAAAATAAAAAAACATAAAATTTACTATTATGATAATTTCTTTTTTGTGGTACTGGGGATATTGAACCCAGAGACATTCTATCTCTGAGCTCTACCCCCAGCCCTTTTTTATTTTTTATTTTATTTATTTATTTTTTTGTGTGTGGTACTGAGGATTGAACTCAGGGGCATTCTACCTCCAATCTACACCCCCAGCCCTATTTTTTATTTTTTTTATTCTGAAATGGGGTCTCCCTAAGTTGCAGAAGGCCTCACAAGGTTGCTGAGACTGGCCACAAACCTGCGATCCTCCTGTCTCAGCCTCCCAAGTACTGGGATTACAAGTGTGCGCCACCACACCCGGCCCCAGCTCTTTTTAAATTGTTTTTACTTGGAAACAGGGTCTCACTAGCTTGCTGAGAATCTTGCTAAATTGCTGAGGCTAGCCTCGAACCTGCGATCCTCCTGTCCCAGTCTCCCAAGAACTGGGATTACAAGTGTGCGCCACCACACCCGGCCCCAGCTCTTTTTAAATTGTTTTTACTTGGAAACAGGGTCTCACTAGCTTGCTGAGAATCTTGCTAAATTGCTGAGGCTAGCCTCGAACCTGCGATCCTCCTGTCCCAGTCTCCCAAGAACTGGGATTCCAGGTATGCCCCATCACTCCTGGCTCATTTTGACAATTTTTAAATGTATACTTCAGTGGCATTAAACACATTCACAGTGTTGTGCAAACATCACCACCACCCATCTCTGAAACGTTTTCATCTTCCCAAACTGAAACTCTGTCCCTTTTAAATACCAACTCCCCTTCCCCCTCCCCCAGCTCTGGCAACCCCCACTCTACTTTCTGCCTCTGTGAGTTAGATGCTCTAGGGACCTCCTATGAGCAGAACCGGACAGCATTTGTCCTGTCGCATCTGGCTTATTTCACTTAGCATCGGGTCCCCAAAGTTTACTCCGTGGTGTATTGCATGTGTCAGAATTCCCTTTCTCTTAAAGTCTGCACCCAGAGTTCTTGCTCGGGTCTGGTCACATAGGCACCTTCTGCCCATGCTGCCTAGGTCATCTGTGCCCGAGCCCTCTGGAGCCAGATGGCCCGGACCCCAGCCCTGTCTGGCACTGGGCAGAAGGGCCTCTCTGGGTCTCTCTTTCCCCTTGGGATGGCAGCAGCAGCCACCTCACAGGGTTGTAAAAGATCAGTTGCGATAAGGGCCAAGAGCTGGGCATGGTGGTGAGCTCGGAGCACGTACCCAAGTCCCAGAGAGAAAGCAGGTGCGCATCATGGACCAGACGGCTCGCACAAATGGCCCAGGCACAGTGAGCCACCGGTTAAGACCTGGGGTGACTCTCTTGACATCCATGCACCCAGATGCCGGCCAGGGCCACCCCTCCACGAGGCCCGCTATGGCTCTGTTTTTTGCAGAAGGAGAACTCCATTTCCTCGTGAAATCATTTCATTTCCTTGCCTACAATTTAGTGCCTCTCGTGCTGTTATGTCCTGCTGGCTGGCACAGAATCCACCGGGGAGTTCAAATCTCTGGGGCTGTGTTCCCAGTCCAGAGGGAACCTGAATCTCACTGAGAAGTGGTAGAAGGGGGGCGCCATCCTTGGGTTTAGGGGGTCATGCCCCCCGAGGATCCGATGGAGCTTCAGCCCGTTTTGTGAATAGACACACATGTGCACATGCACACACACACACACACACACACACACACACACCATGCTTTGTTGGGGTCCATAGGCCTCTGGGGCTCCTCCAGGTACCCTGAGTAATACCTCCAAAATGGCTCTGGGGCTCTAGAAAGAATGCTTAGGGAGGGACGGGCCACCCAAAGGTGAGGTCCTGCTCCTCCCTGAGTGGGGGCAAAAGACCTCAGCCCCCCAGGTTCTGAGGGACGGTGTCCCCAGGGGACCCCCAGCAAGCTCTCCATCGAAAATGGAGGCCCTGCTCATTCAAGAAGCACCATAAACCTCCCCCAAGTTCAGCACTCGACCGCTATCTCAGCTGCCCCCCCCAGTGAGGTGCATGCCGCCCCCCCCACCATGCTACAGAGGGAAAGAGGGAGCCAGGGTCAGTCAGGGCTAGGATGCAGGCTGTCTGGCTCCAGGGGTTCAGCCCTTACCCTCTACTGCAGATGGGGTTCTTGTCTGGAGGCCCAGGTGGGAATCCTCGGCCATTCCCATGAGCCCCAGCCTCTTGGGGAGGCCCTGGAACTTTTAGCTGCCCCCGAGCTAATAATTCCCTCGTGTCCCTCAGATCGGCCGCTGTCCCCGGGTGCAGGCCAGAGGGCAGGTCTTGCTTGTGATCAGTAACTGGGTCCCGTTGCTGCACCTCCTGAAGGCTTTCTCCATCCTCAGAAGCTGGGGGCTTAGGGCTCTGAATGCAGTAGCAATGGAAGGGGAGGCAGGAAGAGGAGGGGAGAAGGAGGAGGGAGAGAGGAGGGAGAGGAGGGGGAGGAGGGAGAATGGAGGAGGGGGAGGAGGAGGGAGAGGAGGGGGAGGGAGAGGAGGAGGGAGGAGGATGGAGGAGGGGAGGAGGAGGGAGAGGAGGGGGAGGGAGAGGAGGAGGGAGAGGAGGAGGGAGAGGAGGGTGAGGGAGAGGAGGAGGAGGAGGGAAGAGGAGGGGGAGGGGGAGGAGGAGGGAGAGGAGCTGAGGTCGTCTTCGTGTAATACCCATAGCCCAGCCCCAGGCACCAGCCCTTTGCTAAGTATTAAACACACATTACCTTTTAGAATCCTCACACCCCGTGTGTGAAGAAGCTCTTCTCTGTTCTCCCATTTACAAAGAAACGGAGGCTCCAGAGGGTAAAATGATTTGCTCAAATTCAAGGTAACTGTGGGAGCCGGGCCTCATCCCTAACGCCACTCTGCCATCTGGCCTCACCCACTGGCCGGCTCTGGACCGTGACCAGTCACTAACACATGCGTGCTCTCGCTGCGATTCCGCCGTAGGGGGCTGGCCTCTATGACGTGCTTTCAGGCACCCGCCTGTGGTGGCCAGGGCGAAGGAGGAGTCACCTCCAACCTCCTCCTGTCCCCTCCTCGTAGGGTCTTGGTGTCAAGTGCCTCTTCCTTCCGCTGCCCGTCTTGGATTCCTCTCCAGGTCCACAGGAAGGGGCTGATGCACTCCATGGCACAGCCAGAGAGTTGTGGCACTGTCCCCCAACTCTCTGTCTTTCCTCCTTGCTTGTCTTTACCGCCGCTGTAACACAGTCAACGCCAATGTAGAAATGGGAGTGACCTTGGGCGGGGGAGGCCCTGCCTCTTTTTTATTTTTTGCAGTACAGGGGATTGAACCCAGGGGCATTGTACCTCCAAGCTCCACCCCCAGCCCTATTTTTTATTCTTTATTTTGAAACAGGGTCTCACTAAGTTGCAGACAGCCGTGTTGAGTTTCTGAGGCTGTCCTTGAACCTGCAATCCTCCTGTCTCAGCCTCCCAAGTACTGGGATTACAAGTGCGTGCCACCACGGCCTCGTGCCTCTTTTGACCTTCATTGGCAGAGAAGAAGGCTGCTCCTAGCCCCAGTCTCCAGTGACAGGCAGTGTCCCGGACAGCTGGGAGACAGCCGCAGCTTTGGGATCAGGAGTCAACCGTGAGCGGTGGCTGGGGAAGACCCTGGCTGGTGGAGATAACGTGATAAACGGGGTGCCCGCGCCTTCCCCTGCGCCCCTCTTTTAGATACCGGGGGTTCTTTATGGCTTGGCTCAGGTAGATCATTCCTTGCCATAAATTCTCTTATCTCCCGTGCTTTCCCAATTACGGATAACAACAGAGAAGCCGTCATTGGTTTCTAAAAGGTCATCAAGATATAGAACCCGTTTGGGAAGGAAATGACTTATGCAGTTGGCTTGTATAAATCTGGAGAAGTTTTATGCACAAGTCGGACAAGAAATGTAAGTGAGATTCATAAAATATAGCAAGATTGATGGGGTCTCGGCTGATGAAAATTGCCTCGCCTTTTGCTGTTTGTGGGGGAATTATTTGTTCTTTCAGAGTGCTTTACATATGGCTCCTGATGAGCCAGGGAGTCCTCGTGAAGCCCCCGGAGGTGGCTAGTGGCCTTTAGTCATCCCTGGAGAGGGCTCCGAAACCCCAGAAATCCTTTGGAATGCAAAGATGCTCAGTCCCTCCAAGCAGCTGTTGCTCTTCTCACATCTGCAACTGCCAGCCAGCCAGCACCCCAAGCATTGTCCCCCTGAGGTCCGAGGGTGGGGATGCGCTGGCCTGGCTTCCGTTTTCCCCATGTGGGTTGAATCCACCTGCCTTGGGACCAGTGTGGATTCCCAGTCTCACCCCCAAAGAGCTGGATTCTGCTAGTGGGAGCATCCGCATTTGAGAGACCTCCTCCCGGGGTTTCTGCACGCACAGGTTTGAGCACCTCCTGTCTAGCACTCCTTCCTCCCTCCTGGGGAGGAGGGAATTCAGGTGCAGGCAAGTGAAGCGGCACAGTTAGTGGCACAGGAGCATCCTCTGCTTTCTAGGAACTCAGAATATTATCAGACAGAAGCCGTGAAGCCAATTTGAAGATTACCAGGTGAAGCCAGGCATGGTGGTGCATGCCTGTAATCCCAGTATTGGGGAGGCTGAGACAGGAGGGTCACAAGTTGGAGGTCAGCCTCAGCAACTTAGCAAAGACCCTCAGCAACTTAGCGAGACCCTGTTTTAAAATAAAATAAATCAAGCTGGGCGTGGTGGCGCATGCTTGTAATCCCAGTACTTAGAGGCTGAGACAGGAGGAACGCAGGTTCGAAGCCAGTCTCAGCTACTTAGTGAGACCCTGTTTCAAAGTAAAGAATAAAAAAATAGGCCTGGGGTGTAGCTCAGAGGTAGAATGCTCTGGGTTCAATCCCCAGTACTGAAAAATAAATAAATAAATAAATAAATAAATAATATAAAAATAAAAAGGAAGCCAGCATGGTGGCGCACACTTGTAATTCCAGTACTTGGGAGGCTGAGACAGGAGGATCTGGGTTTGCGGCCAGCCTCAGCTACTTAGTGAGGCCCTCAGCAACTTAGTGAGACCCTGTTTCAAAATAAAGAATAAAAAATAGGCCTGGGGGGTGTAGCTAAGAGGTAGAATGTCCCTGGGTTCAATCCCCAGTACCACAAAATAAATAAATAAATAAATAAATAAATAAATAAATAAAAATATAATATAAAAATAAAAAGGAAGCCGGCTATTGGGCCTCCTCCCCCATCCTCCTCCTTCATACACGGCATCTTCCAATAGCTCCACCCTGGGGACCAAGCCTTTAAAACATGGACTTTAGAGGGCTCTGCCCATAGTCACAGCCTGGCAGGGTCTCTCCTAGTCCTCAGCTGTCCCCCTGCCGCTTCTGCAGCTCTGCTCGCTCTGTGCACAGCCCAGAGGAGGACTTGATTTATTTTTTGTAGTTGCTGGGGATTAAACCCAGAGTCATTTTACCTCTGAGCTACACCCCCAGCCCTTTTTTATTATTTGTTTTGAAACAGGGTCTCGCTAGGTTGCTGAGAGTCTCACTACAATGCTGAGGCTGTCCTCGAACCTGCAATCTTCCTCTCTCAGCCTCCCAAGTACTAGGATTACAAGCGTGCACCACCACACCCGGCTAGAAGGTGGTGGGGTCAAAATGAGATCGAATCCAGACCAACGTGGCCGTACCATCTGTGGGGCAGTGTGTGGTGAGTGTCTAGCGGCCGGCTGTCTGGGGGACTAAGTCCCTACCTGTGGTACTCGCTCACCCCCATGGTGGAATGTTCCTGCCACGGTCAGTTTCCAGCTTGCTAAGAGCCCTCCCTGAGCCTGGAATCGGGACGGGAAGCTCCGGCAGACCCCTGTGTCTGCGTCCCAGGAATCCAGTTGCAATGGAGGAGGAGGCTGGCAGCCTCATGTCCAGCAGGGCAGCTGGGGTGATACCCTGGCCCAGGCCCCAGGGACCAGTGTGAGCCAGGATGTCCTGGGGGCTCCCTGGGGCAGAGGAGGGTGACCCTGGTCCAGCCACAGCCAGAGGCCTCCCGCTTCCTGCCCCCAAGCCTGGGGGGAGAGGTTGCTCCCCCACCAGGCAGCCATCTCTGCCTCACCCACGTGCTCCTGGGGGACACTCCCTGCTGTGGCGGCCTCCACCTCTCTCTCCATCTTTGCTCTCAGCCTTTCCACAGCCACCCCATGAGCCCCCGAGCAGCAGGTGTTTACCTGCTTCCCGGCCCCGCTCCTGTGGGCCTTCTGTGTACAGTACAGCCCTGCCCTTGCTCTAAGGTTTGTAGGAATCCTCCACGTTCCCAAAGGCCAGGCAAAGTTTACTCCTTCCTCAGACCTTCCCAATGTCCCGAACCAGTGCTCTATGGCATCGGTGACATCTGCCCCAGGGGTTGGCGCAGCCCATCAGGGACTTTTTTTTTTTGGCACTGGGGATTGAACCCAGGGGCATTCTACCTCTGAGCTACTCCCCCAGCCCTATTTTTTTATTCTTTATTTTGAAACAGGGTCTCACTAAGTTGCAGAGGGCCTCACTAAGTAGCTGAGGCTGGCTGCGAACTTGGATCCTCTGGTCTCAGCCTCCCGAGTACTGGGATTACAAGCGTGCACCCGACTCCATCAGGGACTTTGATGAAGGTTTCCCTGTGTGGAGCAGCATCTCTGGTTGTATTTCTCTTCTCCGTGGTACCTGTTGTCCCGAGCACACAGTAGTTCCTCCATAACAGACAGAGGGATCAGCCTGGGTGCCCTCTCTTCCTCCTCGTGCCCCCTCACCCCCGGCACCCTGTGCTTACACCCCATCAAGGCAGCAGCAGCGAGGAGTTCCTGGGGGAGGGTTTCTGTGGCACCGGGGCGTGGGGCAGGGGGATGCATGCTCTCAGACCTGCTGTGAGAGGATTCAGTCTTAGCAGAGATGAGAGATGCGACTGTCCTCAGTTGTCCTTCTGTTGTTGTTGTTTTTTTTTTTTTTTGCAGTACTGAGGATTGAACCCATGGACATTCTACCTCCGAGCTATACCCCCAGCCCTATTTTTTATTCTTTACTTTGAAACAGGGTCTCACTAAGTTGCTGAGGGCCTCACTAAGTAGGTGAGGCTGGTCGTGAACCTGTGATCCTCCTGTCTCAGCCTCCCAAGTACTGGGATTACAAGTGTGCACCACCATGCCCAGCTTCCTTTTTATTTTTATATTTTTAATTAATTAATTAACTAATTAATTAATTTATTTTGTGGTACTGGGAACCGGAGGCATTCTACCTCTGAGCTACACCCCCACGCCCAGCTGTCCTTCTGTTTTAATACCCAGCCTTTAGGGAGGTGGCTGGTGGCCCACCCACCCTGTCCCACACCCAGCCCTCTGCTCCGGGGGCCACAGCGCCTCCCCCAGTTCTCCGGGGCTGCAGTGGAATCTGCATGGTCCTGGTCCTGGTCCTGGTGCTCCACCTTTCTGAGAGGGTAGGAGACGGGTGGGGGGCTCTTCTCCAGAACAAAGCCTGGCCGGAGGGCGCTCCGCCTGCAGCGCCCGCAGACGATGAGGCTCTGGGCTCCCACGTGCTGGGGCGTTCATCATGCAGGAGAATGACAAAGAGGAGCAGGTGTCTGGCCTGGGATGACAAAAGCACAAGGCGGGAGGCGCATGGGGGTGGAGAGGGCAGAGCCCCGCCTCATTTTTCAGCACCATTTTCCCCCAGTTAATGGTCCCATAGATTATGGGACCCGATCATTTGATGGCCTATAGGGATGTTTTATGGTGTCAGGGTGTAAGGTTTTAGGAGAGGGAGAAAATAATTGTGAACTTTTTGTCCTACAAAGACCCTCATTGTGGGAGGCATGCGCCGTTGATTTTGTTTTGTTTTTCTTGGAAAGGTACCCGAGGAGAAAGATAAATAGGATTTGCCAACCTCCTTCCACAGGCGAAGAAAGTGAAAAGCGGCCTTGTGCCTGACCTCTCCTTCTGCATGGAAGAAACAGGGGTGCCTTCTTGTCCCCCCTGGAGAAAGAGCTAAGAAGTACTCCCCTGAACCAGGCATGATGGCACATGCCTGCAATCCCAGTACTTGCAAGGCTGAGATAGGAGGATCGCAGGATCGAGGCCAGCCTCAGCAACTTTGCAAGACCCTCAGCAACTTAGCGAGATCCTGTTTCAAAATAAAAAATAAAAAGGGCTGAAGGTGGAGCTTGGAGGTAGAATGCCCCAGAGTTTGATCTCCAGTATCAAAAAAAAAAGAAAAAAAAAAAAAGCCGGGCGTGGTGGCGCACGCTTGTAATCCCAGTACTTGGGAGGCTGAGACTGGAGGATCCGGATTCGCAGCCAGCCTCAGCTACTTAGTGAGGCCCTCCACAACTTAGTGAGACCCTGTTTCAAAGTAAAGAATAAAAAATAGGGCAGGGGGAGTTAGCCCAGAGGTAGAGTGCCCCTGGGTTCAATCCCTGGTACTGCCAAAAAAAAAAAAAGCAGAAAATGTAATGCTAAATATTTTTGACACCTTTCGTTCTTCTACTGAAATGCTCTCTCCTGGGCTCCACAATTGGGAAGGTCTGAGAACAGAGGTGGAAATTCTTTCTCAGAGGGACCCTGTCCCAAGCCACATGTGTCCCAGGGTCCAGTTTGCAGTTCTTGGTCCTGTGAATGAAAATCTTTATTGGAGACTCACACTTATTTGCAAGGAGGAACCAGAAAATAAACCAAAGACACATTCAACAGGGGTCAAGGCACGAAACGATGCGCAGCCTCATCAGTTGTTAGGGAAAAGCCAATCAAAACCGCAGCGAGACACCCCCCCCCCAGTCACACTAGGGCAGGCAGACCCAGGACAGAGCAGCAAGCGAGGACGTGGAGAAGAAGGAATGTGAAATAGGGCGGCCTGTGTGGCCTGTGTGGGAAATAATTCGGTGTGTCCTTGAAAAGCTAAATACAGAATTACTATTTTTTTTTTGCAGTACTGGGGATTGAGCCCAGGGGTATTCTACCTCTGAGCTCCACCCCCAGCCCTATTTTTTATTCTTTCTTTTGAAACAGGGTCTCACTAAGTTGCGGAGGGCCTCACTAAGTAGCTGAGGCTGGCTGCAAACCCGGATCCTCCTGTCTCAGCCTCCCAAGTACTAGGATTACAAAGGTGTGCCACCACGCCCGGCTCCCCAGAATTACAATTTTTTTTGGTGGTACTGGGAATTGAACCTAGGGGGATTCTACCTCCAAGACACCCCCAGCCCTAGTTTTTATTCTTTATTTTGAAACAGGGTCTCACTAAGTTGTGGAGGGCCTCACTAAGTAGCTGAGGCTGGCCGCGAACCCGGATCCTCCTGTCTCAGCCTCCCAAGTACTGGGATTACAAGCGTGCGCCACCACGCCCAGCTAGCCAGAATTACTATTTGACCCAGCAGTTCCACTCCATGGTGCGCTCGCCAAAGAACTGAAACAAGTACTTGTGTGTGGATGTTCGGAGCAACACGATTCGTAACAGCCAAACACTGGAAACGACTCTCATGTCTGTTAATGGGTAAATGGATAAAGAAATGGTGATGTGTGTGTGTGTGTGTGTGTGTGTGTGTGTGTGTGTGTGTGTGTCTACAATGGAAGACTGTTTAGCCATAGCAAGGAATAAAGTACTGATACATGATATGTGGATGAACCTCAAAACCATTTACGCTAAGTGAAAGAAACCAGCCTCCTATTGTAGGGTTCCATTTTTTTTGAAGTATCCAGAACAGAAATCAGGAGCGACAGAGAGCAGCGGTGGCGGCCAGCCACTGGGGGACGGGACGATGGGGAGTGACCGCTTAGCGGGAGTGGGGTTTCTCTGTTCGTCAATTTTCCTTTACTGTAACAAACGTCTGAGACAATTAGCTTATAAAGAGAAAAGGTTCATTCCGGCTCGTGGTTTTAGAGGTTCCGGTCTGTGATGGGGTGAACCTATGGCTTTAATGGTGGAGTGAACGGCTCACCTGGTGGCCAGGTTGCAAAAGAGGAGGAGGAAGGTGCCAAGGTCCCGGATCCTCTTTAGGGTCACGACTGCCAATCCCCTAAGGACCTTCCACAAGGCCCCTCCACCTAGGGGCCCACAGCACCTCCCGACAGAGCTACCCCGGGGGCCTTTGGGGTTCATTTAACATTGAACTATAGCAGTTTCCTTTAGGGGCGAAGAAAATGTCCTGGAACCAGACAGAGTAGCAGCTACACAACATTGAGAGTGTACCAAATGCCCTTGAATTGTTCTCTTTAAAATGGTCTATTTTAAGTCAGGCGTGGTGGCACATGCCTGTCATCCCAGTACTTGGGAGGCTGACACAGGAGGATCCCAGGTTCGAGGCCAGCCTCAGCACTTTAGCCAGATCCTCAGCAATTTATTGAGATCCTGCTTCAAAATAAAAAATAAAAGCTGGGCATGGTGGCCCCTGCTGGTAATCCCAGTACTTGGGAGGCTGAGACCGGAGGATCCAGGTTCATGGCCAGCCTCAGCTACTTAGTGAGGCCCTCCGCAACTTAGTGAGACCCTGTTTCAAAATAAAGAATAAAAAATAGGGCTGGGGGTGTAGCTTGGAGGTAGAATGCCCTTGGGTCCAATCCCCAGTACCGTAAAAATAAATAAAAATAAAAATAAATAAATAAATAAATAAATAGGGCTGGGGGTGTCGTTTGGAGGTGGGATGGCCCTGGGTTCAATCTCCAGTACTGAAAAGAAAAAAAGAAAAAAAAGAAAGAAAGAAAGATGGGCCTTGAACTTGGCCTCCTTGTCCTTGCCCTGGGAGCCCCCGGCCAGGGACCCTCTCCCTGGAGATGTCTCCAACCTCCACCCGTGCATTTATTTTTAAGCATAAACAAAGGCTCTGGCTCCATCAGGAGCAAGGACCCGAGGAGAGGGTTCAGGAAGGACTCAGGGACAGGGAGAGGCAGGTCCCCAACCTCCTGCCTGGGAGAACCGTCTCTGGACAGAAGCGGCTCTCCGGGGTCCCGCAGCGCGCCCTCTCTTCCGGCATTAACCAGCCAAGAGAAGAGGGAGACCCCACAATTAACCCCCAAACCAGAGGAGCAAATCTTACTGGATCCTCATCTGCCGCAGCTCCCGCCCCACCCCCACTGCCCCTAGCCACAGAGCCCAGCAGTCCTTGGGAAGAGAGGATAATTAATTCAAAAAGGCCCACATCCCCGAGCCTCGGCCCTTTGACAAGGGATGGGGGAGAGGGGCGAGCGGGGCCGAGAGGTCTGGTGGGATAGCCCTATCTCAGGCAAACCGGTTCCAGCCCTAATGAGACTCCTGGGCATTATCCCCGCGCGCATTGTCTGTGGCAGCCAGGAAGAGGGCGAGACCAACTTTATTTCCGAATTTGGATGGACTGGGAGCGGTGGCATCACATTTGAAGGGCACCCAGTCAATCTGTCGGCCTCTCGGCATGAAATTGTATTTGGCTGCCACTTGCTATCTCGCTGGGCGCAGCTGGGCTGTAAGTCATTGGTGATAACATTCTTTATTATGCCGTCGTGTTTATGAACTGTGCCTGGGAAGAGATGATAGAAATATGCAGTGATATGCAAAGGGAGACGGGGAGGGGGGAGGGGGAGCAAATGTTAGTTGCCAGGGCAACGATGGGGCTATTTTGGGCATCGGTTTTTTTTTTTTTTTTTTTTTTGAGGCTGATGAAAACCATTTTCCTGCCCAGGCTTGGACTCCTCCCTTCCCCCTTCCTGGAGGCGATGAATGCAGAGACGAATATTTAGGAAGGGGACGGCTTCATTTCTTCATTAAACACGATGATATTTTGTCCTCTTGCTGCCTTTAAAAATGGATGAGGGAAATCCAAGGGTGTTGATAAAGCAGTTCTTGTGTGGAAGGCAAGCCGGCGTTGCAGTAGAAAGAGATGTGTGAATAATTTACTAATCTCCACTGATCCCAGCCACCTCCCCCTCCGTACACATCCTCCTCTTTCTACCTACACTGACTTAACTGTGATAAACTCCCCCAGCAAAATCCCCGAGCTCCGGATCTCAGCACCGTCTCCAAACCTCCAGGTGTTTATAAGCAAGCTGAATTCCAATGAGTCCAGACAACTTGGCTTCCTGGTGGGCTGGGACAGGACTCCATCTCTGGGCACAGATGTGCCTGAGAAACAAAGGACAGGCCGATACCCAGGACTGATGCCCGGGACCGATGCCCTGCTCCTTTCCTTCCATTTGGACACAGAATTTCGGGGAAGGGGGGCGCGATTTGCCCTCTGCAGGTGCGGGCGGCTTGCACCAGCCCGGGCAACTCCACGCCCTGTGGGTGGCGAGGCGGTGGCCCTCTGGTCCTGTGCCCATGTCCGGCCAGTCCCGGCACAGTGTCTGTTCACAGGGAGGAGGAGCTGATGGTTTCTAGCCTGGTTTCTCTCTGTTGTTTTTGCAACGATTCTCAAAGGATCGTTGAAGAAACAACCAGGGACTTGCTAGAAATGTAAACTTGGGGGCCCCGCTTTCCGAATGGAATACTAGAGCAGGCTTAGCAACCTGGGCTCAGTGTGCTCCCTGGGTGACGCTGGTGCTGTCGCCAGGTGAGAACTGCTGCTTTAAAGAGAGCAGTGCCAGGTATCTAATATCATTCTGCCCCGGTGCCCGCCATACTGCCTCGTGGTAGTGGATGCTCAATAAATTGGTGTTGGGTGAACGCAATGGGGGAGGCAGCCTGGGCATCAATCTCCCGCCCTTGGTCCAGCCTTGGCTGCCATCTGCCCACCTGCCTGTCCCCCTCTGGTGTGTGACAGAAAGGCCGAGGGTGCTGGGGACACGGCAGGTGGGTCTCTCTCGCTCACAGTCCGAGGTCTGAGGTTGGAGAGTCGGCGCTCAATAGCCTCTTTTCCTTCTTGTCCTGCGGTCTCTCCCGGGCACTGGCCGGGACCCCCTGGGACAGGCAGCTGCTCTCTCGGGGTGCCTCAAGGTCGGGGACAAGCAGACATGCCCCCCTCTGCCCACAGAACTCTGGTTTCAGGTCCTAAACTGCACCTGGATCAGGAAGCTTCTCCCAGGGCCAGCGGGGCCTTGAAGAGTCTGTGGGGGTCAGAGCTGGTGGGACAGAATGTAGCCCGTTGAAAAGGTGCCACTTGCTCTGTGGTTGGACGGCTTTGTGCCTTTACTTTTTACTTTTTATTTTTATTTATTTTTTTGGTACTGGGGCGGTTGAACCCCAGGGGCATTCTACCTCTGAATTACATCCCCAGCCTTTTTTATTTTTATTTTTGGGACTGGAGGTTGAACCCAGAGACATTCTACCTCCAAGCTATACCCCCAGTCCTATTTTATTTCTTATTTGGAAACAGGGTCTCACTAGATTACTGAGAGTCTCCCTAAGTTGCTGAGACTGGCCTCCAACCTGCGATCCTCCCATCTCAGCCTCCCAAATACTGGGATTACAGGTGTGCGCCCCCACGACCGGTGGGTTTGTATCTTTAAAACACTTCTTTTGTGCCTCTCTGGCTTGGTGACAATGAAGCACACTATGGCTCCCAAGTCCCCCTGCTGCTCACCCTCTCCCCCCAGAAAGAGATGCCCTGGAGATGTCCTTTGTGGGCAGATTGTGTGTGTAGTGGGGTTGGGGGAGTTCTTTGTGATAAATTATGGGAGAAGGTTGCTAGTGTCTTCAGATATGGGGGTCTCACTTATCAAAACATCGTTGCTCTGAGCCTAAGGAGAAAGACAGAGAGAGGATTTATACTATTTATTTATTTATTTATTTATTTATTTATTTATTTATTTTTGTGATACTGGAGGTGGAAACCAGGGGCATTCTACTTCCAAGCTACACCCCAGCCCTATTTTATTCTTTTATTTTGCAACAGGGTCTCACTAAGTTTCTGAGGATCTCACTAAGTTGCTGAGGCTGGCGGCGAACCTGCAATCCTCCTGTCTCAGTCTCCCAAGTACTGGGATTACAAGCGTGTGCCACCACGCCCAGCTCTATACTTTATTTTTATTTTTAATTATTTATTTATTTTTTGTGGTACTGGGGATTGAACCCAGTGGTATTCTACCTTTGAGCTACACCCTCAGCCCTATTTTATTTCTTATTTGGAAACAGGGTCTCGCTAGGTTGATTCAAGCCTCTACTTTCTGAGGCTGTCCTCGAACCGGCAATCCTCCTGTCTTAGCCTCCCAAGTACAGGGATTACAGGCATGCGCCACCACACCTGGCTTATACTTTATTTTTAAAACAAACTTTTAATTGCCTATTATCCAAGGACTATGCATTCATAGAGAAAATAAAGAAAAGCACAGAGCAACAAACAAATTACCCATGCTTTTCTGTTCTTTTTTTGGTCTGGAGATAAAAGAAAATCCTTTTCTACTTTTTTGTTCCGTTTTATTTTTGCAGACTTGAGATCATATTGTATCCTGCTTTTTTTCGATGAACATGTGAATGTGAGCATTTTCCTTTTTCTTTAGATGGTCTTCAACATACATCTTTTTTTTTTTTAAGTGGCTGCATGAAAGTTCAGCTTTTTCGTGAATAAATTATTTGCCATGTCTCTTTCAGGCTAGGGAAGTGTCAGCTTGTTATTTTATTTTTTGCAGTACTGGGGATGGAACCCAGGGACATTCTACTTCTGAGCTACACTCCCAGCCCTATTTTTTACTCTTTTATTTTGAAACAGGGTCTCACTAAGTTGCAAAAGGCCTCACTAAGTAGCTCAGGCTGGCTGTGGACTCGGATCCTCCGGTCTCAGCCTCCCAAGAACTGGGATTACAAGCGTGCACCATTACAAGCATACACCATTACAAGCATGCACCACCACGCCCGGCTCAACTAGTGATTTTAATACCAAAGCAAGCCCAGAGCACAGAAGCAGAGGTGAGCCGCCTTGTCTTTGATGCCTGGTCTTTGAGCTGAAACTGAAGGAGGAGCAGCCAGTGGGTCTGAAGTCAGTTTCTGCGGTGACATTCAGGTGGTGGTGGGGGTAAGAGACAAAATTACTCCCCCCAGGGCAAGTGGCAGGATTCCCCATTTAGAAGGTTGGCAAAATAGAAGCTTGGCTTGTACATTGCTGGACGCGGTGGTGCAAGTCCGTAATCCCAGTACTTGGGAGACTGAGACAGGAGGGTCGCAGATTCGAGGCCAGCCTCATTAACCTAGCGAGACTCTCAGCAACTTAGCGAGACCCTCTTTCAAAATAAAAAGTTAAAAAGGACAGAAGAAGAAGAAGAAGCTTATACCAGGCTGTCTTGTAGTGCACTAGAATGGTGCTGTCAGAGGAGGGAGACTGGACGCCGGCTGGCGGGCCACCCTCACAGAGCCACCTGCATACTGACAACCTGGTCTAGTGCTTTCTGGGTGGAGAGAGCTCTGTGGATCTCTGGCAGGACCCTCCGGGCTCCCGTGGACAGAAGCAAAGCTCAGTCTGGCGTCTCAGGTGATATTTCTGCTGTCTCTGGTTTTCTGCCTCTGTTTGGGGTCTGCAAACCTGTGCGTGAGGGCGGTTGAGATGAGAACCTCCCTGATAGATCAACGGAGGTCGGCCTGCGTGGTGAGGTCGGCCCGCCGCCATGACACCTCTAGCTTTTCACGTCCCTTGACAGCTCCTCTTTTTTTTTTTTTTCAAGTGGTACTGGGGACTGAACTCAGGGGCATTCTACCTCTGCGCTACACCTCCAGTCCTTTTTAGTTTTGAAACAGGGTCTCACTAAGCTGCCAAGGCTGTCCTCAAAACAGTGATCCTCCTGTCTCAGCTTCCCAAGTACTGGGATTACAGGCAAGCACCACCATGCCTAGTCCTTTGCCTTTCTTCTCTGGCAAGAGCCTGTCAGGTCGCCTCCCTTCCCCCATGCCGCATCGCTGCCGTCTGTCACCGACAGACAGTGAATCCCCAAGACCATTGCTGCGGATACGACACTCGAATCAGTTATTTCAGGAGAATTTATTGCAGCAGAAACACAAATGCACGTCCCCCCTGATCCTCCAAGCGGGGTGTCAGCCATGGCCCTGCTGACGTCTGGGACTGGACAGCCCTGTGTGGGGGGACTGTCCTGCACGCTGTAGGGTGCTAGCAGCATCCCTGGTCCCTGCCTGTTAGATGCCAGGTGTGCTCTCAGTTGTGATGGCCCCAAATACCTTCAGACGTTGTCAGTCGTCCCCTGGGGGTACGGGTCACTCCAGGATGAGCACTGCTGAAAGCAGCATTTCTCAAAGTGTGTTCCGTGTAACCCAAGCTTGACGGGCTGGTAATATTTTATGAAAAATGGGAGTTCCCTGATTGGCTAAGTTTGAGAAACTGGGCTAACAGGGTAAAAGGGATCATTCGGATCCCTTTCTTCTATCTTTCCGGGGCTTTTCAACCCCTTTCCACAGGTGTATTGTCTGTCTCCCTCCCTCCCTCCCTCCCTCCTTCCCTTCCTCTGGATTGAACCCAGGGGCATTCTACCTCCACGCTACACCCCCAGCCCTTTTTCTTTTCTTTCCTTCCCTCCCTTCCTTCCTTCCTTCCTTCCTTCCTTCCTTCCTTCCTTCCTTCC
>PVJS01029317.1:0-24859 GCA_004027185.1 Glis glis
GATCGATGATGACAATGACAACAGGAGTGAGGTGGGGGCATGAAGCATCAATTCTCTCCATTTACTTTAATTTCACCACAAAACTCTGTATCCTCAACCAGCCCCTCATGGTATAAACTGGAATAATCTAGTCTGAACTCTGCAAAGCCACTGATGACCTGTTTGCCAGGTCCAATCACTTTTGCTAAGTCTTTGTCTGTCTGTCTCTCATTCTCCACCCTAGTCACAAATTTGAAGCTTACAGTACAAAGAAAAATACCGATGCCAGGGCTCCACCTTCAGGTTACAGTTTAATTGGTATTGGATTGGCAGAGGTATGGGTACTTGCTTCAAGTTCCCCAAGTGACCCACGTGGGCAACCAGGGTCGAGAACCACTACTCTACCACTGACACTACTCATTAACTCACCCCTCCTACCGGAACCTCATGGTTGCCATGATATCTTACTCAAGGGGTATTTCTATTTCTTCTACTGTTCCTCTTTAATAGCCTTGCCTGGAAATTCTTTCTCTGCTTTCATTTGCAGGGCCAACTGTTAGTTTCCCACTGAACCATTGATTTAAAGATAGTAACAAATCTCTGTATCTGATTTTGTGCTCAAGCTTTAGCTCCAGACCCTAACCTCACACAGATGTTGCTTGCTGGAGTTCAAATTCCCTGAGTCCAAAATCATCACGCTGTGCCACTGACCTCCCTACTTTTTAAATTTCAAACTTTCTGCACTTTCCTCAAACCTCCCATCCTACCATATCTCCCCTTGTATACAGAAGAAATCTTTTCTCCTTCACTGAGAAAGCAGAAGCCATCAGACTGTCTTAACTTGACCCCAGCCTGACAAAGCAACCTACACGAGAACTCTTTCTTGGTACTCTAACATCTCCGGGGCTCTTGTTTTCAGCCTCTCTGGAGACTAGGACCTATCAATTATTTCCTTTTTTCCTTTTGGACCCTTCTCATCAATATCTAATCATGTTGAAGCCTTTCCCCCCCCAAAAAAAAAACACAACATCAACAAATAAACTCACCAAACTCAGAAAACTGTTCAACTCCACATATTCCTAAATACTATCATCTCTTTTCTTTCTGCAGCCAACATTCTTCAGTTGACTCCATTCACCTTCCCCTCTGTCTCCTGGAGGCTCCACCCCCTCAGGCTGCCGTTCTCACCTATTCACCTCTGCCCTCTCCCTGCCACTTCCATTCTCCATGATGTCAACTGTGGGCCCCGTGCTTATGCCTCATCAGCATATCTCCACCCAGATACTGAATGAGAGTCAGATTGACAAATTCAAATGCCTCACTCTACTTTGAGAAGTCTTACAGGTACTTTCAATTCAACATTTCCAAACCAGAATGGAGCCTCTTTTCCCCGCCTTTCCTCAAACCTGGACCCCTTCTCTCAGAGGAAGGCGTCATCATCATCCATCCAGATTCCCAAGCCAGAAATCTGGGCATCAGCCGATCTTCTCTTCTCTCTAACCCCACCCTGTTCCAGCAGGCATCGAGTTCTGCCCATTCCACCCCAGCTGCTCCAGTTCTCTTGCATGAATTTTACTGGAACATAATCCTACTTGGCCAGGACAATCCCTCTACAAACACAAATCTGACCAGGACACTCAGCTGCTTAAGACTACTTAAAGCATGCATTTAACCTAGGCACAATAGTACACAGATCTATGGGACATAAGAGAGTCCATAAACAAACCCAGAAACAAAATTTGATATATAATGACACCAGAAATTAGTGGGAAAGGGTTCAATTCATGGAGTTGAGACAGCTAGCTATTAAAAAAATGAAAGTTTCATTCTTATCTCATATAATGAACAGGTATAAAGATCTAAATGTGCCAGACATGGTGGCACACGCCTGTAATCCCAGTACTTGGGAGGCCGAGACAGGAGGATCACAGGTTTGAGGACAGCCTTAGCAACTTACCAAGGCCCTCAGCAACTTGCTGAGGCCCTGTTTCAAGACAAAAAAATAGGGCTGGGGGGTGTAGCTTGGAGGTAGAATGCCCTTGGGTTAATCCCCAGTACCCCCCATCTAAATGTGATAAAAGAAATCATAAAAGAAGAAAATATGAGAAAACAAGTTTACCAATCTGGGGATAAAGAAGACAATTGAATAAGAGTCCATACTCTTTAGAAGGACACATAAGCTCTGACCGTGCTCACCTCTTTATCATCTCTCCCTGCTACCCCTGACCCTCTCTCCAGTCAGGGATTTCTTGCTCCAGGAGAGGCACCATGCATGCTCATGCCCCAAGTCCTTTGCAGTGTTCTCTTTGTCTTCCCTAATTTACTTAACACTCCATCCTCTTCCCTCCAAGTTTAAATGCTATATTTATCATATGCTAAATTTGGTTTTAAGTCTTTTTTTTTTCTGGATTCTATTTTGTTTCAATGATCTGTTTATCTCTTCTTGTGCCAATACCATATTAGATTTAAGGTATCATTTTATTTTAAAATTTTTTTCGAAGCTGGGGATTGAACCCAGGGGCATTTTACCTCCAAGCTACACCCTCAGCCCCCCTTTTTTTTTTATTATTCTTTATTTTGAAACAGGGTCTCACTAAGTTGAGGAGGGCCTCACAAAGTAGCCAAGGCTGGCTTCGAACCTGTGATCCTCCTGTCTCAGCCTCCCAAGTACCAGGATTACAAGCATGTGCCACCACACCCGGCTAAGCTATAATTTTATACTTGGTAAGACTATTCTTCTCATTCTTCTTTATTCAAATCTTGAGGGCCATTGGAATCAGCTTATTTAAAAATTGCAAGTTGAACCAGGTGTGGTGGCGCACACTTGTAATCCCAGTACTTGGGAGGCTGAGACAGGAGGATCACAGATTGGTGGCCAGCCTCAGCAACTTAGTGAGGCTCTCACTAAGACCCTATTTCAAAATAAGACCCTATTTCAAAATAAAGAAATAAAATAGGGCTTGGGGTGTAGCTCAGTGGTAGAATGCCCCCGGGTTCAATCCCTAGTACCACACACTCGAAAAAAATTGTAAGTTGGGCATAGTGGCACACACCTATAGTCCTATCTACTTGGGAGGCTGAGGTAGGAGGATCATTTGAGCTCACAAGTTCAAGACTAGCCTGGGAAAAATAGTGAAAACCCATCCCCCCAAAAAAATTCCATTGATACTTTTGGTTGGAATTGTATTAATCTATAGATCACTTTGGGGAGACTTGGCAGCTTCCCATCTGGAAATATATGTTTCTTTATGTATTTAGTCCTTCAGCAAAAGTTATTTTGTAATACATATCTTACAGAATTATTATTATAAACATTTTCTGGGTATTTTATAATTTTAATTGCTATGGTATTAAGGTTTCATTTCATTATGTTTTCAGGGTGATTAATGATGATATATAGGAAAGCTATCAGGCTCTGCATACTTACCCTGCATCTAGCCACCTAACTTTTTTCTTACTAGTTCTAATAGCACTCCAGGAAACTGAAAGATTATTGGGTTCCTTTTTCAGGAAAGAAAAAACAAACAAACAAAAACCAGGCAGTTGAAGTAGGTTTGTATGAAAGATAATGAGGTCCATTTACAACAGATCGACAAAGGTACAATATTATACTTAACTGAAGATACCCTGCAAGTACACAGAAATACAGCACTATAGCAGAGGGGAGAGGTCAGGGCTGGTCAAGATGCAGCCATCACACGCATACAAGGGAAGAGTTGAAAGTGCTCCTTCAGGGTGAAGCTGATGCCAGGATTAATGAAGAAAAAAAGTTTCTCTGCTCCAAAACCTGCTATGAAAAATAGAAAGAAAAAGACATTCTTATACTGTGTGGTGGTTTCATATTACATGTATTGAGTATAGACCTGTAAAATGTACTTTTCCAAAAAGAATTTCAGGAGAGCAGGGGTGGGGTCTCCTGACTAGATCTGACTGCCACATTACTACCATGGGATTCATGTGAGAGAAGAAAAAAAAAGTCCTAATGATCAAAAGTGAAGGCAGGAAACGGGTGGAGGGAAGGGGAAATGCTGAACTACAAGGTCATGGTCAGGAAACCAATTTGGCAAGGCCCATGGAAAAGCAAGACATATAGAATCAAGTAGCACACCCAGGAGTGCAACCCCAAAGCCAGCTTTGTTTTCAGTGGCGGGACTCGAATGGCAGGGTGAAGGCCAGCGCCTGCTGTCCGCAGAGGAAACCACCTCCAAACTCCCTGTCAAGCACACGCTTGCTCGCCTTTAAAATTATTCTTTAGAGGACGGAGACAGACTCTTAAAATGGAGTTGGGACAAAAGGCTGCCTAAGTCCTAAGAAATGCTTTAGTAATAAATATTAATTGTCAGCAACATACACAGGGTCTCCTTTTCATTCATTTCCATTATTTTTAAAACAAGTCAAACAATAATACAAACCATACGATAAACGAAAATTAAAATATAGTATGTGCAGTGGGGTCCTAACTTTATGAAAGGTGTGTGTGTTCACTGAAAAAACTCAAGAAGCACATTTATTGAAATGTTCAAAATGAGAATCTCTAAGTAGCAAAGTGCAGCCTCGTTTTTATTTTTAACACATTCTTTTCTGCATTTATATAGTTTTCTACAGAATATACACTGATAGGATAAGAAAATATGAAATAAGAAAAAAGTATTTTAAAATAAAATTTTCATATCAAGGAGAAACAATCACAACTGTAATAAAAATTTCAGATTACTCAGGAAGATTCTGGTTAAATCTCCAAATTTTTAGAATTAAAGTAATAAAATAAAGGATGTACACACCTAAATTTCTTCTTTGGAGAAAGTTAGAATAAGAGTTTTATTTTATTTTACTTTATTTTATTTTATGGAATAAGCATGAAATACACAGAACTGGGGCAGCATGGGAAGAGAATGTAAAGGCACTCTCACAGTGCAGGTAGAAAGCAGATCAGAGAAGACAACTGGCTCAGAAACAACCCCTTAAAAACAGCAAGCCAAACAGGGAAAGAACACAGCATCTCTCTGAAATGAAGTCCGTAGAGTTCACTGTCATAGAGCCCAGGGGTGAAGCTTTTTCCTAGCCAGTCACAGAGGAAGGGTGGAGGCTAAACCTGCCTCCCTGAGCCATCTCTTACCTGAACTGGCCTCATACCTTCCATCATTGCCAATCAGGTTGCTTCCAGATGCCTGGTACTTCCTGAGTCCCTACAAAGGCCTATGCTTCCTCCTACCCCATCCCTCCTGAAGACACAGACTTTTAAAGCTCAAAGGGAAGATGCTCCTGCAAGCAGCTAAGTGGACAAAACAGGGCCCCCCAATTTGAGACAGGAAGATGGTCTGCCAGAAGTCAGCTGCCAAAGGGAGAGCCAACAGTAGTTTACTTGGGACCAGACATCAGAAATGGATATGTTTATTATGCTCAACTGAGCACCTATTTGTTAGATGTCTTCTACATATGAAGTACTTCTAGGTGCTATAGAGGATAGAAAGAATTACCCACAGTCCTAAGGGAGCTGGTGTTGACAGGAGTGGTGGTGGGGGAAAAAGGAAGTCAACAATAATGTTAATACACAATGTGAAGTCTCAGCGTAGGGCTGGTAAGAGTGGGCTCTGGAGTCTGAAATCCATGGCTTTTAGCTGTGGGTCCTTGAGACAAGTCATGAAAATTTTGTGTATCTTAGTTTCTTCCCCTGTAAAATAATGGTATCAGTGGTGCCACCCCATGGGGTTAATAGGAAGAGTAGCTAAAAAAACATGAAGAGCTTTGCTGGGCACAGTGGGCACACCTGTAATCCCAGCAACTCAGGAGGCTGAGTCAGGAGGATCACAAGTTCAAGTCCAGCTTGGGCAACTTAGCCAGACCTTGTCTCAAAAATAAAATAAAAAGGCCTGGGGATGTAGCTCAGTGGTAGAGTGCTTGCCTAGCACACACTTGCCTTGCATGGGTTTGATCTCCAGTACTGGGAAAAAAAATAAAAAACATAAAGAGCCTAGAACAGTGCCTGACACAAACTCAAACATTTGCTATAATTTTGGGCCTACAATACAGCAATGCACTAATATTTTACATCTTATATAAAATAAGGTAACGTTATTGTTAGCCCTACTTGTAGATGAAGGTCAGAGAATTAGGTAATTTGGATAAGATTGAGAGAGAGGAGTAACAGAGTTGTGATTTGAGCTCATATCTGACTGAAAATGAAGCTGGTGACTTTATTGCCATGACTATTACTATACAATAGATAGTAGCAGCTAACCTTTGTTTAGCGCTTACCCTGGACTGATTATTATTGTATTTATAACTGTGGCTACTCTCACAAGTCACTGTTTGGCCCCATTTTACAGACAGAAGAAGCCCAAGCGTGGAGAGGCCTGCGCCTGCACTGGGAAGCAGGGGCTGTGGGAGCCGGAGCCTGCCTGTGTCTCCAGCGATTGGTGCCTTGCCTGGGGACCTTTAAAAGGGAGCCCGACTTCAAGGGTCCTCCCCTCCAGGTTCCCAACTAGGTAAATCCAGGTGAGGAGCACGCTGTGCCCTGATGTCCTCACTGGTGGCTTTCATCAGCTTGCAAAGGTAGGTTTGTCACAGGTTTTAAATGCCGAGGTGATGAGCTTATGCTCAATTGATCTAGAAATGGGGAGTCAATTAAGGTTTTCCAGTGAGGTTTTTCAATAAGCAGTGTTTTAGGAAAATTAATCTGGGAGTAATGAATAGGATGGACTGGAGGGGAAAGAAAAGTGCCGCAAAGGCTGGCTGGCTAGAAGACTATTCTAGGCCACGAAGCTTTTTTTAGTCTGAACAAAGCTAAGCATCAGACACACAATATAAGTCCTTGGAAAAAGACCCACCTGAACACAAAATGACTTGCAGCTTACAGAAAAATTACTTGAATATTCCAGATCTCTCTCTATATATACTAGTTCAAATAAAAATTGGGCTGTTCCTTTTCAAAATTAACAAAAGACATATAGGTATGTGTATGCACAACATAAAAAAATTTTAAAGTAAACTCTGAGACATACTAAATATGTAAATATAATTGAATTAACCTAGCACATTATGAAGAACATTTAGAATTTCATAGGGACTAGAATTTTAACAAAATAATGGTACAAACCTTTTGGAAATACTGAAGAAAAGAGATGATGTGTGGGGTTTTAAAAATATACAATAAAAGCTACAACTTATTTAGATAATTATAAATTAATAAGTTGAATTATTTAACTGAAATTATAGATGTAGATGTGTTTATGAGAAGTTAAATTTAAGGGAAACTGAGATTTAAAAACTAAAATCAACCTGGTATTAAAATAAGAAAGCTTCATAGTTTTGGGGGTTTACTATCATGAGAGCGTTGAGCAGATAAAGTACTTATTTTCAGAATGGAATTTTGACAAGCACCATAAAGATATTAAACCTTTTGACTCAATAAATCCACTCCTAGAAATCTATTTTGGGGAAATAACTGAATAAAAGGCACATGTGGAAGACAAATAATATAGCTTTCTTTAGGACCCCAAAACAAGAAACACTGTAATAATTTGACATTAGCAAACTGCTTGACAAATTATGATTTATAAACGTAATAGAATGCTTATAATAGTAAATAAATTTCTACTACATAAATATAAGAAAATTATTGTTATATTTTAAGAGACTATTCTAGGATGCTGTATTGAATTGGTATTATTTATACCTATGTAAAAATACACATACATGGTGCACGTTTGTAATCCCAGTACTTGGGAGGCTGAGACAGGAGGATCGCAGGTTCGCAGCTAGCCTCCGCAACTTAGTGAGGCCCTCCACAACTCAGAGAGATCCTGAGTTTTAAAATAAAATAAAATAGGGCTGGGATGTAGCTCAGAGGTAGAATGCCCCTGTGTTCAATCCTCAGTAACACACACACACACACAATAAATAAATAATTAATAAAAATACACAGAATAAGTCACATAGCAAACATTTAAAAAGGAGCTCAATGGTTGTGATTGGATGTCTTTTTGGAAATAAAAATATTCACCGGGTGTGGTGGCGCACACTTGTAATCCCAGTACTTGGGAGGTGGAGACGGGAGGATTCGGGTTCACGGCCAGCCTCAGCTACTTAGTGAGGCCCTCCGCAACTTCGTGAGACCTGGTTTCAAAATAAAGTATAAAAAATAGGGCCGGGGGTGTAGCTCGGAGGTAGAATGCTCCTGGGTTCAATCCCTGGTACCAAAATTAAAAAAAAGAAATAAAAATATTCAATGCTGTTCTATCATCTTTATACTGATTTTTTAATTTCTTTAAAGCAGAGGAAACTTCCTAAAAGAGAGCCAACTCCCTACCTTTAATCTCACTGATTATAGCTTCTACCATGTATGGTTCTGCCTAATTAGTCTCATTTCTAAGGCAGCACTAACATTAGCCTTTCTTCTCATCCTTAGCGTTCATATTAAATGGAAATAACATAAATCGCTATCCCTTCCCTCCACTCTGAGTCCAGGGCTAACCAGGCAAATGCACACCCACACTCCTTCCTTAATTTCTGGATTTAAGGGTTCTGCAGCTGTGTGGATTGGTTTACAACACAATTCTTTCTATTTCTAAATAAATTACTTTTCTGTGCTCCTTCAGGGAAACACACATTCTCCCAAAGAGTTGGTTTTATGTGGACCATTAGATAAAGAATGCCTGACAAAGGGAGAGATTCAGGAAAGCAAGAGCTCAGACCGTTTTCCAGGGGTCTGGTGACTGCCAGGTTTCTAGAAATAAACTAGGAGGAACCTGCAGTTATGATCAGGTTGCAGTGGAAACACTGCAACAATCTTGAGCGATTTTTTTTAAATTTTCTAGACTCAACAGGTAATTTTAAAGAAATTGTCCAGCTTTTCCCTGCACCTTTGCTTCTCTAGGAATAACCCAAATTAGTGGTTTGAATTGGGCTAACATAGATCTTGCACAATAACATGCCGACACCTATCAAGTAGAAGAATGAGCGGCTTCTCCTCTGACCCTGCGCCTCCCTCCTGCTCCCATTCTCTCCACGTCACCCACACCCCGCTGTTCATCGTCCACCACTCGCTGTCCCCTCATGCCTTCACACAGCGTCTCTTCTTCAGGGAAGACCTGTGTCCTTGAAAGCCCACTAGCTTCCACTCCTCTCTGTTTACAGTCAGATTCAGCTTCCTAAAAGATAGCTCTTGTCGCACCACCCTGCTTTTCAACTCTTGCATTAACCTGCTGAACTTCTTAGCATGAACCTCAAGTCTCCCCTCACCTGGTCCATATACTGTTTCTCTCTTTAAATTTAAAATTTATCCCCTTAACATGCTCTCTACTCCAACCACCCAGAACCAGTCACTCCTTCCTATAAACACCTTGGGCTGTGCCCTCTCCAAGTCTTTCCTCACAACATCCCCTCTCTCTGGAATGCCTTTCCCTTCTCCATCCTCACTGTTCTCGACTCTAACCATTCTTTAAGATTTAGCTCAAATAGCACTTCCATTAGAAAGCCTGCCCTGCTAGGACTAAGAAGATACTATATCCTTCCTCGGAACTGTCATCCTAATTTATACTCAGCATTCATACTACCTTGGAAATTTTGTAGTTGCTTCTCTCCTCACCCTACAAGCATTGACAACAGTATCTCTTCTGCACTCCTCATGATTGTGAAGGACTAAGTTTTGGTGAAGATAAGACTACATACATGCAGTGTGTGTGTAGAGGTCAGAATGAGCAGGGATCCCGGCTGGCTGTCACAAGTTCACTTACCCCACACATAGATCGAGCTTCCTAACCCTGGCTGTACACCTGTTACCTGAGGTGCTGCAGCTGCTGCTGGGTCTCACCCCTGGAGAGTCAGATTGGACCAGCAGGGCAGGGCCCAAGCATAGTGTTTTGCTTGTTAAGCTTTTCTTGTGATTGTGCAGCCAGAGGGCAGATAAGGTATTAATTAATAGTCCCTGTCAGAGCAACAATGAGCATGTGGCTCAGTGCAGGCAGAAGGCACCCACTCCCACCTTCAGAATCCCTTCCCCATTTCCCAGGTCCAAATGATGTTCTAAATCTCTGGGTTCCCCATCTTGGCCTGTCCTTTTCCTAGCATTTCCAATGCTGAAAGTTCCTTATTGCCCACCCTCACTCCACAACAAATGCCAGTTCCTCCAGGGAGTAGAGTTCAATTAGATATTTGTAACAAATCATTGTTGTAAAAATAATTTACACCTTATGGATCACTAGTGAACCCTCTTCTTGATTTGCATGTATCATATGAGTACTATCTGCTGAGAGCTTAGTACTTCCTGGGCATGGGGTCATGTACACTGTATGTATTGTAAAGACAGTTTAATTCTTAGGGTAACCTTGGGACATATTTAAAATTACCCCCATTCAGAGAGGACAAAGCAGATGGACAGAGAAGGTGAAGCAATCACCCAAAGGGTACACAGCTGGGAAGTGGCCATGCTCAATTTCAGTTCAACACATCAGGCGCCAAAGTTCATGCTTCATGACATGACCTGTCTGCCATGTTAAAGAAGATGTATGTTACCCCCAACTTGTGACTATGTGTAGTGGCATGTGACAAGGATAAACAATAAAAAGAACTCTGGTCGCGGGCAAGAGGGCAGGAAGGCACCACAGTAGGACCAGATAGCTCTGGCCCTGAGATCTGCTTCCTGGGACTGTTTCCGTAACTTTCCCTCCTCCTCCCTCCACTCCAGCCCTCCTTCTTGGGCTGCAGCATCTGGGCCTGGTTAGAAGGGGAAACTGGGGCAAGAGCGGCAGCCCTTTGTATGTAGGGGTTGCTTATAATTAGAGACTGCCCTATTTGAAATGCATCAGGAAAAGCGCAATTAGCAGATTCATTTATTAGATTTCTGTTATATTTCATTTGTGAAACACTTGGATTAAGACCTTATGCTTACAAATAATATCCCGGCAGGATTTAATGAGAAAAGTATTCACTGAATCCGATTCTGGTTGTGAAATACAGGGCCCGTAATATCCAGAAATGTTTTCATTTATTCATGGACACTAACATTTTACATAGGTAAATCTTACTTTGAAAAAGGAAAAGAAAAAAGATTAGCCTAGATAAACAATAAAAAGAGCATTGTTTTCTAATTTCCTCACCCTGTTTCCAGAGATTCTTGGCTGCTTTTGTGGAGACTCCGTGTCCATTTAAGCCAGTGAGCTCTAGAGGACACCATGCCACACACACCGCAGAGCCCGGCAATCTTTGCCTTACTGTCGCAACCACGCTGGAATAACTCTTTCCTTTTAGTGCGCATACTCTTGCACACACAAACCCTGGTGTGTGAACCAGTGCCGAGGGGCAGGAGGACATGCCTGATAGGAGCTCGGGTCCATCCGAGATGACCCCCTTCCTCTGCAGCCCCGCTGTCCACTTTGAGCCACACAGAGAACAAACACTCCCTCACTTAACGGCACCTGAGTGCAGGCTGAAGGCTAGACTTGGTGGCGTAGAATGCACACCTCAGTGGACTCATTCTCTAACAGACAAAATTAAAATTTAATCTAGTCTTCACAGTTTTCTAAGTCTTCTCATTCCGAGTCTCAGAACCTAAGGAAGCACAGTGGATGATGCCGATGCTCATAGAAAACAGACCGGTGTCCCGACCCAGAGTGGGAGAGCACAGCTGGCAGCAAGACAGCCAAGGAAGCAGGAACAAAATGTCCAGATTTTGGTGACTATCTTGAATCACTTACAATTAAACCAGCTTTGTGGGAAAAGCAAATTCTAGGAATCACAAAGTCTAGACTGGTCCTGGCATTGCTACTGAATTTGCTATATGTAAGTTACCAAGCTTTCCTGTGCCTCAGTCTTCTTATCTATAAAATGGAAATGATGGTGCCTTTATGTTTAATTCAGTGTTACAGAGATTAAAAAAATTAAACAAAGTGAAATGAGACAGTGCTCTAAAATTCTAAAAGCATGACCATCAGATAATACAGTTATGCCAACATCTTATTACTATTTATTTTATTTAACACATCAAACAGTTTGACAATTCAATAACAGCGAAGTTACAAAAGGAATTTAGAAATGATTTTACTTTCTCCTTATTAAAGTCACTCTTCTTTATCTTCCCCTTTCAGGAAATAATGACAGGGAGACAGCTTCTACTGTAAGGTTCCTGAGTCTCAAATAACTAAGCACAATATAAAGTTTTAGATTAAAAAAAGAAGTTTTATCCTTAGTCATGTCAGTAACTATGAGGGAAAAATGTACATAAAAGTACTTGAATTCCTGCCTCAATTGTAATATAACCAAAGGAACCACAGCCCCAAAGTAGAAAAGGTTCACAAATAAATCCTGCATCCAATACAGAGGGAAGCACCAGGGGATGGGTCTTCCCTCCCCAGCACAGTTTTCACATCACTAAACCAAAGGCTAATGATACCGTTTACAAACTTAAAGTCTAGGCCTTAAGGAAAAAAATAGAATTAAAAGAGATTAAAAGGATAACAGACTTTTAGAAAAGCACAAAAATGTAAACAGACTATTTTATATATTCTAGAAAAATGTCCCCAGCCAAGTCAAGACCAGTATCCCACAAGCCCCCTCTAGCTATGTGCTAGATCACACCCCTACTCCCCACACCCACCGGCCTCATGGATGCAGGTGCACCAGAGCAGTGCCTAGAGCAGCAGTTCTCAAGTGGGGTTCCCGGGGGTAGGCAGGAGCCCGGGGATCTCTGGGCCCTTTCAGAGGGTGCCAAGGCGCGCGGGGTGCCTGGGGAGAAGCGCCTGGCCCTGTCTGCCTTTGAGCACGGAGCTCACTCTAGGCCATTTCTGCTTGAAGGCATGACGGTCAGACAAACCATGGGTATTCAGGCTTGAGGATCTGGCAGACAAGAACCTATCACAGTTTTGGTGCCAGCGATAAAATGCAGGCTTTCAAGTGAAAATCAGAATTTTGGAAAACTTGTATCTGCCACTATAAGCTTGACAGCTGCCCAATACTTAAAACACTTTTCTTTTTTTTTTTTTTTTTTGCGGTACCGGGGATTGAACGCAGGGGCATTCTACCTCTGCGCTACGCCCCCAGCCCTATTTTTTATACTTTATTTTGAAACCGGGTCTCATGAAGTTGCGGAGGGCCTCACTAGGTAGAGAGAGAGAGAGAGAGACAGGGAGGGAGGGAGAGAGAGAGAACGCTCGCGCGCACGTGCGCATGTGGGAGCACAAGCTGAGGCTGGCCACGAACCCGGATCCTCCGGTCTCCGCCTCCCAAAGTACTGGGATTACAAGCATGCGCCACCACGCCCGGCTGAAATCAGTGGTGAAGTGAAAGAATGTGATATTTTAATATTGTATAATAAAATGTTAACCATGGAAAGATCTGCATAACTGAGTAAAATATTTTCCAAATAATCGATGTATGATATTCCTTAATCTTGCATGAATAAAAACCTACTCAACACACAAGGTAACAATAAAAAGTGCATTGATATATATCAGGGTTCAGGTTTCACACTGCCACCAACCTTTCAGACGACCAATTGTCAAGTTTTAGTGGAGTATAAAAGAAGAACATCCACAATTATTTGAAACTACAACTACTTTTTCCAATTATGTATCTGCAAGGACACGTTTTCTTTATATACTTCAAGCAAAACAATACAGCACAACCACTCGAATGCAAAGCAGATATGAGAATCCATCAAACAGACATTAAATAGATTTGTAAAACAATAAGGCAATATGACTCTTTTCACTAACATTTTTATGTTTTGGTAAAGTTTAGTAATTTTTTTTATAAAAAAAATGTTATTTGGGCCAAGGGTGTAGCACAGTGGTAGAGCCCTTGCCTAGCATGCCCAAGGCCCTAGGTTTGATCCCCAGCACTCCAAAACAAAACAAAACAAAACAAAACAAAACAAATGTAATTTATGTGAACATGTAAAGGGTTTTAAATGAATAAAATTTAAATTTTTTTCTATTTATTAATATGGCAGCTATCAACAGATATAATCCACATTAACACAA
The DNA here is from genome assembly GCA_004027185.1 of Glis glis. Lineage (NCBI taxonomy): Eukaryota > Metazoa > Chordata > Mammalia > Rodentia > Gliridae > Glis > Glis glis. Next base: position 13,956 of record PVJS01029317.1, read on the forward strand.
GTTCTTTGAGGACCTCCATAATATTTAAAAATATAAAGAAGAACAAGTATAAAGTGAGACCCAGAAGGTCTGAGGGACTACCGCTTCAGGGTGTAAGCCCAGGAGTAAAACTACTGGATCATAGTGTTATCTTCTCTCCAGCTTACTAGATACTGCCAACCTTTTTCCTCACATGGTGGTACCAGTTTATGCTCCTACTGGTAATTCTTTATATATTCTGTGTGTGTGTATTACTGAGAATTGAACCCAGGAGATTCTACCTCTGAGCTACACCCCCAGCTCTATTTTTAAGTATTTTTTATTTTGAAACAGGGTCTCACTAAGTTGCTAAATTACTCAGGCTGGCCTCAAACTTGTGACCCTCCGGTCTCAGCCTCCCAAGTGCTAAGATTACAGGCATGCACCACCACAGTCAACTTCCTTATATACACTTTTTTTTTTTTCTGGTGATACTGGGGATTGAACCCAGGGGCATTCTACCTCCAAGCTACACCCCCAGCCCAATTTTTTTTTGAAATGGGGTCTCACTAGGTTGTTGAGATGCTCCCTAAGTTGCTGAAGCTGTCCTTGAACCAGTGATCCTTCTGTCTCAGCCTCCCAAGTTCTGGGATTATAGGTGTATGTCACCACACCTGGCTCTTTATATATTCTTAATATGAGCTGTCTGTCTGTGATATGTGTTACAAATACTTTCCACTCTTAGTTCATCAACAAGGAATCTATTAATCCTTTCCTCTGTGGTCAGTACTTTTTGTGTCCCATTTGTACAAATTTCCCTATTTCTAACTCTATATTCTTCTAAAGTTGCATTGCTTCGATTTCACAGTTAGATCCACAGCACTACACATTGGCTGATGACTTAGGATCTAGATGGGTTTACAAGCATGTGCCACCATGCCAGGCTCTTGAATCTTTCAATGCAATGGATTCAAATATTTTTATAGAAGATAGAAAACCGGGGGCCTCGTATTTTCAACAGTCTCCCACATAGGTAAAGATATCGGCCATCCTTTTACAGCATTACCGTGATCAAGAAAGCTGCCCTTCTTACTACCACAAAAACACTTTCAAGAAAGCTATGTTGATGTTTTGTTTTAAGAGAGGAGTGAAAGCACACTGGGAAATTTTTTAGGTCTACAGGATTTCAGTGTTTCTCAGCAACAGGTAGATCCAAAACTGAGAGGAATGTGGCTGATAGCATACGACACTTTTTTACTTACTTGACTTTACAAAGGGCTGGGGACTGGCTTCTGAATACTCCTCAGTGGGAAAGGTGCTGTCCTACCCACTATGGGAACTGGAAAAAGCATTCATGTTACATATTTGTTATCCTCTGAGACCCTGGCATCTTTCTAGAGGGAAGCTATTTCTTCCACAAGACTCAGTAAATATCCATGCCCAAACATCTTTTGAACATGAACTTCACTACTACCTTTAATGTCTAGCACAGTGTTTTTTTAAACTGCAGGTCGTTATCCACTAATGAGTCATGAAATCAGTGAAGTTTGTTACAATTAGCATTATTTAAAAATGAATTGCAATGAAATATAAAAGAAAATATCAGAATGCTTTGAACGTAGTGAGGGTAAGTACTGTTTCACTTTTTTTTTCAGTTAAACTTGTATGTATATGTGTGCCTCAATGCAAAACACATTTCTTACTATGGGTTTCTGGCCAAACATTCAAAAGGCACTAGAATCCGGCATGTGGTTGTGAACATACATGCCGGGGAATTTTCCTCTCAGCCAGAATCCCTCATGCTGGGAAATGCCTGCCACTTATAGCCATCTGACTGTAAACACCCTGTCACCATGTTTCTATGAGACCACACCTCCCTGGACCTGACCTATACTGATTACAAGTTCCTTGCTTAGGACTTTTTTTGTGTGTGTGGCACTGGAGATTGAACCCAGGGGCATTCTACCTCTGAGCTACACCCCCAGCCCTATTTTATTTTTTATTTTGAAACAGGGTCTCACTAAGTTGCTGAGGGCCTAAGTTGCTGAGGCTGGCCACGAACCTGCAATCTACCTGTCTCAGCCTCCAAGTACTGGGACTACAGGTATGCACCGCTGTATCTGGCACTTATGATTTTTTTAACTTGGTACCCAGAGAAGATTTCAGTGATAGAAGTTAAAGGATAAACTGCGGGTGGCCAAATTTCAAGCCAAGGGGAGAGATGGTCTGCCATGAGAACGAGTGACCAAACATGCAGAGAGAGGTGAAAGAGTTCTGGCCATGTGGAGGCAGCTGCATTACTATCCTTCCCGTGGCTCGGTGGTCCTTGTTGTTCTTAGATCCTATAAACCAGTATGTCTCAGTTTTCTCCCAGAGAGATGCAGCACCTGCTCTCCTACACTCTTGGGGGCTGAATTGAAAAGTTGAATCCCAGTGCATAACGAATAGGTTCTTGCTTTAAAACCTATGGTTCCCTTTCCCTCCTACCATTTGTCAACTAAGAGGAAAAGTTAACACAATTTATTTAAAACTACAAATATAAAAAAATGTTATTGAACTTTGGCTTCGTTCTTCACTACTGTAATGAAATAAAGGACATCCTGGGTTAGGCATGGTAAGTGGAGGCGGGACCCTCAAGGCCTTTTTAGCAAAGTCCAAGTATACACCATTCATAATATTTTGCCTCTGTCTGTGGCCTGATTTGAAGCTGGTGCTACACAGTACAGTAGAAAGGTATTAAAGAGACCTTTGTCAAAGGGGTGTCTTGTTTATTTTTTTAAGCTAACCCCAAATCATCTCTTTGAGTTCTTAGGCCCTGGAGAACTGGTGAGGGCAAGATCACCTGATTATAACCAAATTCTATGGAGTGTGGCTCAAGGACTTAGATGCAGAAATGTGAGAGAATGAAAAGAAAGGTTGGCTGAAAAGCAAAAACTGGAACTGACAGAGATGAGTACAATCCAAGCCAAGAGCCTAGGAAACTGGATGCAGTGCTTTAAATTAAAGAAAAACCTCTCTTCCTCTAAGAATATAGCACAGCTTCCTCTCACACCTGCTCTCCTGGAGGCTAGTCTGCCCTTGAAATGTACAGTCCAACTGCCTTTGTGTATCCTGAGCATGTCATGCAGAATACTGCACCAACTGACCCATTTACACAATGCAGTGCGTTCAGCTTTGGGAGCAACTACGAGAAAGGCAAGTTTAATTTGGTGCAAGGTTAGGTCTATAAGGCATTCTGTGAATGTGTGTTGACAAAGTGATCTCTTACGCAAAATGAAACTAATAATTATTCTGATCAATTCTGCATTCCTTCTCAATCCAGCTGAATTGGAGACTGCACAGATTATCATGGCTACATTCAGAAAAGTTCTCCAGGTTCTCAGCTGACCAGTACTCATGGAAGACCAGGATGTGTGTGACCTTCAGGCCATCACCTCTTTGAAAATGTACTCCAAGGAGTTAAATATTCTTAGCAGAGCTTTGATAATGAGGCCTGGTAATATATGCTTTTCTCAGTTAAAACTTCTACTGACAATGCCTGAAGAGAAAACTGGTACTAATGATCACAGTTTGATTTGCTTTTATCTTTATACTTCAGGTTCTCAGGGGCAGGATTCTAAAAGTTCCAAAGTGGCCACAACCATCATTTTTCATACAAATAGGAGGCCATGTAAAAACACATAGGAAAGGGCTTCTTCATTACTGTTTCCAGAGGACTGAGAGCAAATTTGGGTTATCAATGACATTCTGGGTCTTTAAAATGGCTGAACACCTAGCCCTGGGTGCATTTTCTCCTGGATTAAGTCTCTCACTAGATCCTAAGCTCCTGCAGAGCCGGTTCTGCACAGGGGAGACACTCAGGAATGTCTGCTGAAAGCTCAAGTCAAATTAGCTCCTGGGATGAGAACTGCAGACTCCCGTGTAGGAGGCGTCCTTTCAAAGAAAGAACACACAGGTCTAGCTGGAGGAAGTGGGCCCTAGTCTCCGCAATGAACCAGAGTTTCGCTTTCTTTACTAAGGGCTTTACGACAGATTTTAAAAATGTACATTCAAATTCAATGGTCCCCATGGTTCATTTTGTACTACTGTTCTGATCCAAGTAAGAAATAACAAGGCTCTTCTTCTTTTATTTGATTATTAAGGTAAAAAATAATCAATAAGTGGCCCTTTGATGATATGTTTGTTCTTATTTGTGAACAACATGAAATGGTCACTAAGGTGGATTTTCAGACTGCGGTTTGCTGGGAGAGGTGGGGAAGACCAGGAAGCTAGATGTTATCAAAGTGCTCGTCCCTGTCACAGGGAAGGGATCGCTGGGGCAGGGCAGCTATCCTGCATGCTAGCTGTGTGCCCTTAGAAGAGTTGTAAGCACCAGAATTCTGGCTTCTCATTTATATAACGGGAAAGAATACTTCACAAAGTTGTGGGTGTAGAACAGAATAATGTTCACGAGACCACTTATTAGCTCAAGGTACCATGAAAATCTAGGTGGTATTATTACTTGTAACAATCCTGCCCAAGTGGTATTTTTCATCAAACTCTGAAGTGTCCAAATAAAAAGGTAATGCCTCCAGGATTAAAATTAAAATTCCGCTTTGTTTTCTGCTCTTACACCCTCTGTGGAATGGACAGCGGGATAATTTACTTAGGCGTTACAATTGGAGCCCAGCCTGGCTCCCACTGCCCTCCCCCTGGCTTCGGGATCCAACATCTGGCCTCTGTTCCTACTACTATTTGTTCACAAACAACCTCATGCAGGGCTGAGAAAGTCCACTGCTGTAAGATAAGCTGGGACACTCTGGGAATCTTTTCTTTTCTTGTCTTTTCTTCTAGCTTAAAGCTAGCTGGGGCAGAAACCCCGCTGCCATTCCTGTAAGCAGTGAGTGTGGGTTTCCCCAGAGGGCAGTGGAGGGGAAGACCCAGGCAGGGCACTGGCTGCGTGCTGCACTGCACTGCCCGGCTGCTCTCTGCATGGCTGCCCTGCACAGGCGGCTCCCCCGGCCAGGCCTGCAGGACGCTGCACAGGCCCCAGACATGAGAACAGAAGGGAGAGGCTTTGGTGAGAGGCTCTGGCTCACAGCTGTCGCTTGCTCCTTATTCTTTGTCACAGAAAGATGTGAGAAGGCAGGGACTTCTTTGAGCAGGTTTTATGCACTTCACCTCGATTCCTTCAGCCTGTTATAGTTAAGAAAAAACAGGTACTACCATTTTGTTGTTGTTGTTGTTTTTGGTACTGGGGATTGAACCCAGAAATATCCTACCTCCAAGCTATACTCCCAGCCCTATTTTATATCTTATTGGGAAACAGGGTCTTACTAGGTTGCTGAGAGCCTCGCTAATTTGCTGAGGCTAACTTTGAACCTTTGATCCTCCTATCTCGGCCTCCCAAGTACTAGAATTGCAAGCGTGTGCCGACATGCCCAGCTCTACCATCTTTTTTTTTTTTGTGTGTGTGTGTGGTACTGGGGATTGAACCTAGGGGCATTCTACCTCCGAGCTACACCCCTAACCCTATTTTTTATTCTTTATTTTGAAACAGGGTCTCACTAAGTTGTTGAGGGCCTCACTAAGTAGCTGTGGCTGGCCACGAACCTGCAATCCTCCTGTCTCAGTCTCCCAAGTATTGGCTTTACAAGCATGTACCACCATCTTTTAAAGTCAAATGAATTTTCTTCCATTTAATGAAATAAAAGCAAAACAAACACCCTTTTGGGTGTTTCAATTCAATAATTCAATTTCAAGTTATTCAATAAGATATTTTTTCACCCCCCCATCCATAATATACTTTTTCCTTTGGGTATATTTTAGTCAAGTATTATATAGATGCTAGTTTATTGAGATTGCTAATTTAGTTAACTTATGATTATCATAGCTTTATTTAAAATGCACTTCTGAGTGACTATTGTGTGCCAGAGTACATTTTTAAAGAACAGTTTATTTGGAGCTAGGGGTGCACTCTGTGGAGACCTTGCCCGGTAGGTATGGGGCCCTCAAGTTCAAGTCCCTGGGTTCAAGCTTCAGCAACACACACACACACACACACACACACACACAGAGTTAATTTCTTAAAAATTATATTTGCTTTTTTTAGTGTATAGGATTTTAAAACATTTTCCATCAGGAGAAAGCTAAAAATCAATATTAATTTGCATACCCTAAACATATGCCTCAAAATCAGGTTATCTGGCTGGAGTCTGGGCTTTCAGCATAGAAGTTAAGGTCTACATAGTTTGCTGTAGACAATCCACACTTATCTAAACACAACCTTTGTTGCCTTTTTTTATGGTGGTGGGGGGTCGAACTCAGGGCCTGAAGCAGGAAAACCCTCTGCCACTGAGCTACACACCTAGTCCCTTTTGCCTCTTCTTAATGTCACCTTGAATAGCTAACTTAGAGTCACAAACAGAAAACCAAGAGCTGCTTACAACCTGAAGTATTCCCAAACCACACATGCAGCTATATAAAACATGGAAGGTAATTGTGCTTTTTCCACTTTTTGAAACTGCCTGAAAATAAACCAGAAGTGGGCATGTGAGAAAGTAGGCAAATGACAACTATTTTATATAACAAACAAGTTACATTTAACCAGTGGCTCCTCGCCTCTCCCTCCTCCCCCAGTAAAATTCTGATTTCTAACGAATGGAATGGTCCTTTCATGTTGGTTTGTCTCCTCCAGTTAACAACACAGAAAATTAATGATCATTCATCCCTTCAACTTTATGTATCTCTCAGAGGCCAAATGAGCAACAGGACCATCTTGTTAATAAATCTTCCCAATTAGGCTGGTGAGTGTAGAGTTATGCTAGATGTTTCAGAAGGCAGGGGGTGGGGATCTCATTGTCTACAAGTTCCGGAATGAAGCAAGACTATATCTGATTTTAACGCACAGATGCCTTGACTGGAGGGAAAAAAATCTCATAAATCATCATCCCACATAGTTTAGATGGGAGAGGAAGTAACAGAACAGAACAATTAACAATTACTATTCTAAAGAAGTTATTTAACACAGTGGAGAGAGAGAGAGAGACAGGGTATGAAAGGCCTGGATTTTAGTCCCTCCACCACCACTTACTGACTTTTTGATTTTCTGCAATTGGGTTAGCACATCTCTAAAACAGGAATAACCACAATTCTCTTGCTCATAACACAGGTTTGTTATTAGGATTATGTATGAAAATTCAGGGATAGGTACTGTACTTTTAAGACTGTTTGTTTTGTTTTTGTTTTCTTGGTACTAGGGATTGAACCCAAGACAGTTTTAAAGGGCTAACCAGTCTTTCTGACTTTAACAAATTTCTCTTCGCTGTGCTGACTCAAGTGTGACAGAGGTGATCAAAGCCAGGCCTTCCACAGCTCCACCAACTGAGGATCTCTGAAGTGGGTCCCTATCGCCACTGCCTGGGGTGACTTCAGGCTGTTGTTTACAGAAGGAGAAAGGCCGCCAATTTCCCTTGAGGCCACGACTACAGTGGCCAGCCTCCCTTGGCTACGTGTGAGCAAGAATGGACTCTTTATGTGTGGCATGCATGTGCCAGTTTACGTGCGGGGTCAAAGACAACAAAACTGCTTGGTGTGCGCCCAACACGCTTCCTATGAGTCTTACATTTTCACCAAGAAGCCGAAGCAAAACTGATCAAAGTGCAACTTTCACTTTTGTTACTCAGAAGGGGATAGGAACTGTCACTCTCAGAAACCTCATCCTCAGTTTAATTTTTAAAAAGCATTTTGAAAGCAGAGCAGTTGATTCTTCTGGCTTTTACAGCATCCTCCTCAAGTTCTATAAACATTTACTAATGAAAAGAACTATGGACAACATATTTCAAAGCATAAAATATATTCAGGTGCAGTAACTAAGTTTTATAGGAACAAATTCATTTTAAGAGTGGTTGGAGTTGTTCCTACCTATACATTCAGGAAGTACTCAAGTAGTAACATACTTTTAACTGAATCCACTTTGGGGAGAGATATTGTTACATTTATTACTATTAAGGAAAATATCTGGCTTATTAAAATTTTCCCATTCATGAGATTTCCTAGCAGAAAGCAACCCGTTCAATCAAATTTAGAAGGGCAAAAAGAAAATAGGGGATGTGCATTCATTATAATCTTCCTTCCACTATCCATCACCTTCTGGGATAACAGTTAGACCAGGAATAGTATGGGAGCAGATCATGTTTACAACTGGCAATGAAACTTTACTTCAGACAATAAATCCAGTGTAAATCCTAACGTTGGAACACTGATGAAGAGACATGGGAAATATTTTTGGTACATGGAAATGTGTTTTCTTTGGTCCTATAAGGGTACCTGAAAAGGAGAGAAAATGTGACTCAGTAATAAAATGAAGCTGGGCATGGTGGTGCACACCTTAATCCCAGTACTTGGGAGGCTAAGATAGGAGGATTGCAGGTTTGAGGTCAGCCTCAGCAAGTTAGGCCCTCAGCAACTTAGTGAGACCCTTTTTCAAAATAAAAAAAAAATAGGGCTGGGGGTGTAGTTCAGAGGTAGAATGCTCCTGGGTTCAATCCCCAGTACCACCAATAATGATGATGATGATGATGATGATGATGACGATGATGATGATGATGATGATAACTATAATAAAATAAAACAAAACAAAGCCAAGGGAGAACCCCCAGTCCTATTTTTGGTTTCCGGCTGATGGTTCCATAAACCTAAGTCAAATACTTAGCTAAGATAGGTCTTATTCTCAGTATCTGAAAAATGGGGATGATAACAGCCAATATTCTTTTCTAATTTTTAGAAGAACAAAAGAAAAAAAGAGACTAACAAATGCAAGTTTCATGCAACATTACATGACAGGAATTAGAAAAGAATAGAAACATCGGCTGGGGATCCAGCCTGATATTGGCCAACTCCTCTGAGAGCTGGGGAGGAAAACGTGCTAAACAAGTAGGAAGTGTTATTAGCACTTCCTTCATTTTATAGTTAGACACAACAGTAGCACAAAAAATATGGCAGCAGTTCAACTTTTCCAGGGTCTGTTCCAGCAAGTCACATTGGCCACACATTCTTAACAACCTCAGGAAACCTGAAGGGCCATCCCCGACTCTTCCTTAACATGGATGCTGAAAAAGGATGCCAATAACCCTTGTAGAAAATGTAGAAGTTGTTTGAGATCTGAAAATGGTCATTCCCAGCCTCACTGCTTCAAGTAGTAAAGGGCCCCTGAACACGATCGATGATGCAGAACAACAGTAACTGTGATGGCAGGACCGTTGATAGTCTTACAGTCAGGGATGTTTTAAATGTGCAGAATTTCATCAAATAAACAGAGCAATGGTTATAGAGTAGAGCTTCACACATCCTAAGACACTATAACATTCATGAATTTTGTCTTTGAAAGAACCAAAACTTGACTTAAAGCAAAGCAATTGACTTGCCAGTCAAGGCAATCGGCAAGAGGAACAGTAAGAGAAACCAAATTGATGGTAATCCTTATTCTTCTTTTGGGGGAGTGTGGGGCTGGGGATTGAGCCCAGGGGCATTCTACCTCCAAGCTACACCCCAAGATCTTTATTTTTTATTTTGAAACAGGGTCTCACTAAGTTCCTGAGGGTCTCGCTAATTTGTGGAGGCTGCCCTGGAACCTACAAGCCTCCTGTTTAAACTCCCAAGTACTGGGATTATAGGCATGCACCACCATGCCTAATATCATTCTTAATATTTTCCCCTATCCAATTTACTTAAAATTCTAAAATTGACTATTTAGATTCTATTTTGGTTGGCCTTTCTGTTTGTCAAATTGACAGGATCATCACAAAGGAATTATAAATGCACACAGAGAAAGAGGACATGTGAAGGGTAGACATTTATGACTGCATCGACCAAGGGCCCGAGTTTCCACTTGACACCTCATCGCTGAATTGCTACACTCCGGCATACCAAAATATTGTCTGCACTATGGTAAGCTATTTAGAAAAGTCATAATACACTTGCCCACTACACATTTGCTACATAAACGGCCTCCTTGGGAGTACAAAGGGTTCCAGGAACTCACTACACTTACCGCTTACAGGTGACTATACGCATTAAATCATTCCAACTTCAAAGACATACCTAATAAAAGAAGACTCAGTTCCATTTCAGTAACTTACTGGATGGGGCAGAACTTCTCTTTGCCAAAAACATTTTCCTGGTCATAAAAATGTCATTGTTTTTTCTCGTCACATAATAGTGTACTGAGTTTGCACCAATACCTGCGTCTAGTATTCAAAAGTTAATGGGTAAGTATTCCAAAGTACATCTTATTTGTATTCCTAAGTAAGAGGGAGGGATACTATTTGCTAGCTATAATGTCAACAACTTGAACTGAAAACCAATTTAAAGCTTTTAAAAGAGCAATTCTCTAGATGGGCATGGTAGTATATACCTATAATCCCAGTACTGAGGAGGCTGAGACAGGAGGATCACAGGTTTGAAGCCAGCCTCAGCAACTTAGCGAGACCCTGTTTCCAAATTTAAAAAAAAATAGGGCTAGTGATCTAGCTTGGAGGTAGAATGCCTCTGGGTTCAAACCCCAGTACCACACACACAAAAAAAAGGAGCAATTCTCATACCAATAATGCCTATAAGTATACAAATAGCCAGCATAAGATGAAGCAAAAGAACCAAAGAAAATACCTCTACTTTATTTTAGGAAATCCATTCACTTTTTAAAAATATATTTTTATTGGTGCATTGTAATCATTCATCATATCGAGGATTAGTATGATAGAAACACAAATGCATGCTGGGCATGGTGGTGCATGCCTATAACCCCAGTACTGGGAGGCTGAGACAGGAGAATCACAGATTTGAGACCAACTTCAGCAATGTAGTGAAACTCTCAACAACCAAATGAGACCCTGTTTCAAAATGAAAAATAAAAAAAGTGGTGGGGGTGTAGCTTGGAAATAAAATGCCCCTGGGTTTAATTCTTAACA
>PVJS01029318.1:0-24861 GCA_004027185.1 Glis glis
CCGATCCCGCTTCTTCCTCTGGTGTTCCGAGCCGCTCCTCACCCCCACTCCCCGCGCAGTCCTCAGGAAAGGCCAGCCCAGCTCAGCCCAGCCGGGTCGTCCGCAGGGCCCGCCACCCTAGAGCGCGCCAGCAGTCGCCCGCCGCCGCCGGACACTGGACCTGCCGCGCCGGAAGTCCCGCCCCCGCCCCTCCCCCATCCGCCCAGGCCCCAGCTCGGGGGCGTCCCGCGAGGAGGGGCCTAGGTCGTCCTGGGGACCGGCTCTGCTCCGGCACCGCCCGCTGGGCCCGATGGGCCTAGAAGAACGAGACCTCTGCCTTTGCCCAGTAGCTGTTTTCCATCCCATAGCGCCATTGCTAACCAAATATTGAATAACTTCCTTTGCTTCTGCCCTCTCTCCATTTCTTGTCCATTTCCCGAGGACTAACTCGGAAGTTGTCTCAATACTTCCCATGAAACAATCTCTGAAGCTATCATTCCTCCCTTGCTACTTGAACAGCATCTGGCATTCATTACTGTCCCCATTAACCAATACCCCTGGCAGCGACACTTGTTTCCCGCATCTACCATTCCTACACCTTGCTGTCAGCTTTCTCACCCTGCTGCTTTCTCTCAGCTACCACAGGCCTTGCCCAGCTGTTCCTAGGGGAGGTCTGCCCCCTCCAACACGCTGTAGGAGTCACTACTTGTCTCTTCTTGATCCAAATACGATTAGATACAAATAAATTGAGGGTCGAAATGGTCATCCCTGTGTGTTCACTATGAGTGACTAAATGAACAACTACTGGAGCAGTCTGACATGATGGGATACACACGCGGGTTACACATATGGAACTCCTTGACAAAACTGCTGCTCTGTCCTTGACTGGGGACCCATATGCTACTGGCCCACTGTCCAACACCCACTCTGCCCAGTGCTACAGTCAGCTCTGTTGTGAGCTCGAACCCTTTCTGTCCCCTGGCTAGGGCCTTCTGCTTTTCCTCACCTCTGGTCTGAAGTTTTTTGTCTTACTTATATTTGTTAAGTGAAAAGAACCTGTTCGGTGTTTCCCTTCTGAGCCGGTATATTTGACCAAATTGCTCCACCACCAAAGGATTTTATGCAAGTGTGTACTGTAAGGCAGGTATTGTTCTGAATGCTTCCTCTGGCTGCAATTTTGAGAATAGAATCAGAGAAGTGCAAAAATGGATGAGACCAGGAAAGAGGACTCTGCAGGGCTACAGAAGAGATGCTTTAACTAGAATTTGTGGAAATAAAGCAAAGTGAACAAATCAAAGAGATTGGAGGTATAATAATAAGGAATTGGTGGTAAATTAGGTTGGGGTTAAGGGAGAGGAAATTGGGTAGTGTAAATGGTGGGGTCATTCACTATTATGTCAGGACTAATGGCTTCCTCCTCATCAAAAGGTTCTATTTGAAGAAGGGCAAGATGAGTAAAGGAATGGGACCTGAGAAAGGAGAGGCTGAATTCGAAAGAGATGGATCAAAAAACCCAGCGGAGGAGTGGGGACATAAAGAAAACAATGTGTGAACTAAAAGCAGTAGGATTACAAAACTAACCTTGATTATCAGTACCCTTGGACATTATCCATTGTGTCTCAGGTCCTTACACAAAATGTTTTCACAATACTTGACATCTAATGAACAATTAGGGAAGAAGGAGAATCTTAACAAGAATTCCATTTTGCTGATCATCAAAATTGTACTTTGGTGGGAACTTTCAAAGTAATAAATCAAGAGAAAGTGATTTACTTCGTAACACTTTACTTCAGGTAAACATCACTTTAGTTGAAGATACAAGAGATTAGTAGTCTTGTCTGGGCAAAGTAGCACATGCCTATAATCCCAGTATTTGGGAGGCTGAAACAGGAAGATTACAGGTTCAAAGTCAGACTCAGTGACTTAGTGAGACCTTTGGCAGCTTAGCAAGATCCTGTTCCAAAATAAAAAATAAAATAGGCTTGGGGTGTAGCTTGGAGGTAGAATGAATGCCCCTGGGTTCAATCTCCAATACCACACACACACACAAGATTAGTGATCTGGAAAAAAAAAAACATACATATACACATACATACATACACATTATCTGGATCCAGCTGCTATTCTGAAAGTTACTGATGAAAAATGAGGCAACCAAAAACTACTGAGGTTTTAGGAAGTTTATTTAAGTCAAAAGTAAAAGGTTTTGCTTGGCATTAGAAATATCCTGCTTCCTTCTGTTTTTCCTATTCCCATATATATATAATCTTTCTCTCATTTCATGAGGGTGTACACATATAAACCCAAGTGACTACATATACCTATTGAGCACAGATCACACTGCCTGCTCTTACTGCATCTAAAGCAGTGATTTTTGAAAAGGTAATTTCAGCCATATAATTCCTTAGTAAATCAGATTCTGCTGCTATATAAACAAAGATTAAAACCCACCATACTTAAGGATTAGGTATGGGTTTGATTATTATCTATAGAGTAGAGCCAAGGCTCTTCACACGTTTAGACACACACAGACATATGGCCAAAACACCTAAGGACTATAAACATATTCGGAGTCCAGAATGATCACAAATGACTAATCATGATGATACTGAAAGTTCAGTCTTTGTCCCCAATGATGATTCAATAACAAGGCAAGATTTTGAGAAAAAGGAATAACAAGGACAAGATTTTGAGAAAAAGTAAGAAGTTTTATTGTTTGCTGGCAAACAGAGCAGTAGAGTTGTTATGGTGGGAGTGGGGCTGTGGGTTCTTTCCTTCAATTCAGATCAGATTGTCTGAAGAAATTAAAACTAACAGGCAGCTCGGTTGCAGCTTTAATAAAATTTTATTACAAAGTCAGTAGGAAATAGAAAAAGAGAAGAGGAAACACAGTGTGACTGGAAGACACGCTGGAGAGCCCGAAAGTGGAACTCTGCCCCTCCCTCGAATCCCAGCTCCTAAATACAATTCTCACATTGGTATGGTTTTATCAGCGTTACCAAGGCAATGAGCTAGTAACTTATTTTTTAGGCATAACTTATTCCTTAGGCAGGTGGTGCCTTTAAGTCTACTAAGTGCACTTACTAAGTGCAGAGGGGTCACTAATCTACCTTGTTTTTACCCCTATTGTATTGGGCTGTATTGGTTGTCTATCAACTATGGGCACTTTGATGTAACACATGGAGTTTGCCTTTTTCCTACTGAGGCCAAGTCACAAAGAATAGGAGGTAAACAGAGGCACTGATTACAGCCAGTGCAGCTGTGTACTGTGATCTTAGGGCTAAAGGCCTTAACTGCCTCGATGGTGCTCTTAAGTCTTTATATGCTTCTAAGGCTAAAGGCTTCAATTATCTTTACATTCTTACTATGGGTTAATCATTTAGAACAAAGGGGCGAAGAAGGGAGGGAGAGCTCTTGGAATGTAACAGAGCTACAGCCTCTCCCTGCCTGAATGACTACCTTCTACAAAATTTTACTAGAAATTAATATCAGAGCAATTTTCCAATACCGGCACAGACTCACATCCCCAAAACTACCTTCCCCATTCACAAGGAGGAATAAAGGCTTTTTAAAGGGAAATTCAAGGACTAGGCTCAGGGTGTGCCTATCAGGAGACATGATTTACATCCTGATGGTGAGGTATCTGTTGCTCAGACTCCTTGGCACCAGTTCCCAGGTCTGGACTCCTTCATTCTTGTGGTCAGTAAGCTGAAGGACATGATAATCCAGCCAGCCTAGGATGGAAGAATGCTAATCTTGTTTTCCCTGTGGTTAGGGAGAGGGAAAAGGAGAGGAGGTAGAAAAAAGAAAAAAAAATGTCAATTTTAAAATAAGCCCGGAGCAGCAAGGTTCACACTGAAAACATGAAAAAGGGACCCCTGTGACTGAGCATGGATAAGGGGAAAGATGTGGGCAGGCAATCAGGCACTTAAGTTATAGTCTACTAAAATAAGATACTATGGTTTCTGAATCATAACTGCTCTGGGGAAATCAGGGCCAATGCATGAAAGCTTATAGACTTTCTTTCAGCCACATTAAAACTGGAATGTGTAAGTGGCCTCCAGAGATGATATGTTTTGTTCAGTGCTTCACTTTCCTTGGAACTGCTTTGCTACAGAATACTCTGATCCTACCCTGATGTGACTATTTCCCAGTGGAGCACGGACTTGGGAAATATCCCAACATTAAGTTAACACAAGGTGTGTTTTAATGTTTTACATAAAGAATGGCATCAGACCAAGTGTCTCTTTTCTCTTTAAAATTTTGCACAATGCACATAGCATGTAGAGAAAATGGAATGCTCTCAACTAATTGATTATTTTCAGATCTGTTTACAAACTGAATTTGGGCTCATACATCGACTTTTTGTTAGGCCAAAAGAACACTGTTTCTAAGTACCAACAACTAAGATTCCCTGTACATTTCCTTAGTCCAGCTGTAAGCCAGCAGTCCAAATTCAGTTAATTCACTGAAGAAAAGAATGGATTGTAAATGTTTACTGTCATAAACCTATACTTAGCAATTTTATAGCAAAGAACACCTATAAGAGATGAACACACAAAACAGAGATTAATACAATTAACATTTCCAAATGCTTGACTTGGAAATTCAACTTTATTAACAAAGTTCTCCTATCAACAAAGATGCCATCCCACTCCTTTAAAATATTATAACTGAAAATTTTCACAAGAATCATTTACATAGTTTTAACCTTTCTATATAAAACTGTACTATGGGATGAACAAACAACCTCACAAGATGGTCTAAGACATAAAAACAAAAGAAAATAAAAAACAACCTAAGACAGCATGAATGCTCTATTGACAGAATGAAGAATTAAGAATCACATCCTTTAATGTGCTGCTCCACTAAAAAATGGAAACATATTAATTTGGGAGAAGGTAAATGTTTCACAATAAACAGTCTTCTTACACAGTACAGTTTGTGATTGTTGAGGATTGCTCTTGCATGCTAATATTTATGCTGAATTTATAAAATAAAAGTGATCATTATAAAAAGGGCACAGACTTTTCTACCAATGAAAATATGTAAATACTGGCCTAGTCTCCTCATTCTAGGCCAATTAATAAAATAACAAATGCATAAAAGAACGTAAAACCACAATCATCATGTGACTGATTTATGAAATTAGAATTTTCCCTGAAATCAGAGTATTACCCCTTATATTATCTGTAAATTTAATTCTTCATAGCAGAGACAATATACAGACTAAATATTTAACCAAACAGTTCTAAATAAAATTATCCACATTACTTATGCAATAGTTACTTTAAAAATCCTTTTAAATTTTATCTGGGGGATAATCTCACATCATAGCTAAGTCACAAGGAACTTCAAAACTTTGGAAAAAAATTCATCCCTGAGAGGTGAGAGATAGAAAAGTTTAAAAAAAAAAAAAAACAAAAACAGAAGCGACAGTCCTGTACCCTTTTAACAACCTTTACCATAGCATGAACTATTATTAACAGTTAGCAATCAAATGTATTTCAATCCTGCAGAGCACTGCTTCTGATGATCTGATCTTTTTGTAATGAAACTACAAGTGAAACATTAAAAAAAATCAGATAAATAGAAACTCTGGTTTTATTGTCAACTATATTTTTGCAAGTGCAAGGTTGGCCTGCTAAGAAATGGATATTCCAGTAATGACCGAAGGAACAACTTCTGCTGGCATCTCTTCTTCTGAGTCTCCATTTCTCCCTCTGATGTTCACCCAAATAATAAAAGCAATACAATAGCAATTGAATTGACTATTATCAATGGCACTGCAAAGGAAAGGAAAAAAAAAACAAAGTTTGTTACTACAAAGAAAATCAGGAAAAAAACTAAGCAGTAGTAACTAGCATTCAGGAAAGATGGAAATACATAACAATATATCACCATAATCATGTTGTAGATAGTTATAACAGAGGAACATTTAAAAATATACCATATCATAAAACTTATTTTAAAGATTTAAAGAGGGCTGTGTAACCAGTTTCTTTCTCTTTTTTTGTAGTACTGGGACTTGAACTCAGAGGCATTCTACCTCCGAGCTACACCCCCAACCAATTTTATTCCTTTATTTTGAAACAGGGTCTCACTATGTTGCTGAGAGCCTCACTAAATTGCTGAGGCTGTCCCCGCACCTGCGATCCTCCTGTTTCAGCCTCCCAAGTACTAGGATTACAAGAGTGCACCACTACACCTGGCTTGGCTTCTTTCTTAAGCAACTTAGAAAAGAAGCCAGTAACTTTCAAGCAGTAAAGTCAGGTTAGAAAGAAAAAAATTCCCACTACAAAAGGAGTGTGTGATAGTATCCACACTCAGAAACTTTGCTACTTAAATCAAACCATGAAACTAAAACTTAAGAAAGTTCTCCAAGTTTTCTTCTTACCTCTCATCACAGTTCTTACAGACCGAATAAGGTTCATTAGCTGAGATTTAATTCCTGGCTCCTCTCCGAATCCGCCAATTCCCTGGTCTGTTCCCCAGCCAACTGTATAATATAAAGATGATTAGCTGTGTTAAAATTTATTATGTACTTGCCTTGCTCCCTCATTAGTCATCTTTTAAAAGATTAGTTTGAGCCCCTGTTAAAGACATAAAATATAAAGTCATATATCTTAAAAGTTAAGATGATAATATTGAGTTAAATTCTTTCATTTTTCTTTTGATAGCAGTAATAACCACATTTCACTTCATTACACTTTGATTTCATAAAATAATCTACAGTCCAAACTATTCCATGGTATTTAGTTCATGAATGTGACTGCTGTTAATGCCCTGATTTTTTTCCTCCTTTTTAAAAATACCAAACAAAATACTTCTTAGGTCAAAACTGAAAACCAAAACATAATGCCAAGCTGAATAATTATTAGCTCAATTAAGAATTTATAAAATCCAACATTATCTATATAAAAATGCTGTAGCTAAGAATCACTGTCTATATTACCTGGGTAAACTTTAATATATACCTGGTTACAGCTTGGTGAGGCCTTCATAGCCTGTTCAAGCCTGCTAGCAGGACACATCTCTTTTCCCTTTTTCCTTGATCATTCCTCTTCATTTCCCAATTGTAAGGTGAGGATTTAGCCCACTACACCAGTTATTTTCTGAAAATTAGTCTCACCTTCTCCTATGTCATTTTCCCTTTATAAACAATTATCTGTTCGCTTTTATGTGCTAGTTCTTAATTTGTTGCTATAGACATTCTTCTAAAGACTTAACATGTCCTGGTTTCTGTAATTTGTCGTCCTCTTGTAATCATTTCTGGTCCAGTTTTAACTATCTCATAACAACAGAGCTTAATTAATTCCTGACATGCTAACCCTGAACTTGAAGACAGAGAACAAGTCTTTATACATGGAGAACCAATTATCAGGAAACAAAATTTCACTTTACTTAATCAGCCTTTAGTTGGTTGAAATAAAGGCTAAATAATGGTTGCCTGCTTTTTTGTCTCCGAGATATGTGATAGAATAAAACAAATTTAAAATTCAAGTTCATAACAGAGTTGATGTTTGATTCTTACACACCCTTCAAGGCCTAGCTCAGGTTCTGCTTAAAGCTTGTCCAGTTTTCAAGGGTGTTACTGTTTTGAGCTTTCATAGTGCAGCCTCCCTCCCAGTTATAACTACCATACTCTTTACTATCTCTTGCAAGACTGAGTGGATGTCTCTGTAATCTTGCTGTTTCAACCCCTTGAGTTTTTTCCCTTTGTTAGATCTTTCTACCTCAAAATTCTGTGATGATTCCAACTGCCTACTGAATAAGGTCCCAACTCTTTAAACAGACATTCTGGATTGTGTCATTGTGTCTTGGAACCAATCCCCCAAGGATACTGAGGGACCACTGTATTTATATGCACAATTACCCATTAACTGTTGTACAGGTCAAAGGCAGCTTTTGATCTAGATCTGACTTCAATGTCAGCGCATTTCCTAATTCTCTCCTACAGGTCATAATAAGCCTTCTTTCTCTTTAGTTCCCAAATAATACACTGATTATGGTGACTTTCTACTTCTTGGTTCCTTGTTTTCAAGTATCTCTCACTGGATTACAAATTCCTGGAGGACAAAGACTGCAAGTTAGTCATCTTTTGTGGAGAATGTGACTCCCAGAAGCAGGTTAACGTTTGCCTTGGAAAGATCTAAGGGTCATGGAAAGCCAAGGTCAGACTGGTGAGCTAGATGAAAGCAGCCTGTTCCTCCAAGATAAACGTTCCTGGGTCTCTTGCTGGTGCCTACTCCCAAATATCCTGCTTGTCAAACATTGTCTCAAGGATCTTCTGCACATACTCAGCGATTTTATTGCTAACCACTATCTCAATGACTCTACAATTGCTCTGCGGTGAGCCAAGTTAAACGTTAACCTCTAGCCCTCGCTGCACATATACTAGTTAAATTTTACCTCCCAGGCTCTGCATGCACACAGTAGCATCCATACCTCAACCTCCCCCCTCAAGAATGAATAAAAGCTGTGGACCAGTGTCCAGCGGGGACTTTGCCAAAGAGTGAGGTTCCCTGGCCTGCCCCACTCAATCTGCTCTGGGTCTGCGTCATTCTTTTTCCCCTCAGGTGTGCCGTGGGAGAGTCGCTGACAATCTTTCTTCATCTTTCCACTCCCCACCCCATAGCAAGTACTTAGCAAATGTTTGTGGAATTAAAACTGAATTACAGTAGACTGCATTGATCTGGAATAAGGTAAGATAAGTTCTAGGATCATAAGTAATACTTCTGAACAACTATTTCTTCATTTTTCAGACACATGAATTATAAGATGAACCAATCATTCAATGGTAAATTAGGGGTAGGGAGAAGAAATTCTCCAATATTAAATTACACCTCTATCCAAGCTAAAAATAATTTCAGAAATGTTAAAATGTCATGTGCAGCACAGAATGAAGGACATGAGATATACCTGCATCTTGCCTGGGCAAAATCACCCTCCTACTTCCAGATCTACTTCTCTCCTTGCCCTGTCTCTGACAAGTAAATATACTTACATTGCTTCTTAACATTGTTGTTGCTTCTTCAACCCTGTCTCTCATATAAATCTGTATGCATAAGACTTACATTCTGCAGGCAGGGAGTTAGAAAATTACTCTGGAAATTGGCCAGCTGCCCAGGAAGAAAGACTTCAAATATTGACACTTATGAGACCTCAATTCAATGAGAAAGCAAACTTCTTCATTCACATTTTAGTGATGCCCACCAGTAAATGAGTCCTGATCACACTGATGACAACACACGTGCTTTCAAAAAACCTTACAGTGCCATACAATTAAAAATGAATTGAAAGAATAGAGGGAACTAGTCTTAATATGAAAAGACCAAAAAAAAAAAAGCAGAAACCAGAAAATGAGACTCTGAAGAAGAGACAATGGAAGAAGTAGAGCATTTTAAAAATAATACTCTTACAGAAAAGCTATTGTTACAATGAAAGAATAGGACACCGTAAAAAAGGAGCCTTCAAGGATCAAAAAGGAGTTCTTACTGTATCAGAATAGTAATTTCAACAGAAGGTGTTGAATAAGTTGAAGAAATCTATAAGACAAGGCAAAATTAAGAAAATTAGAGCTTTGTGCCTATCAAAATAATCGAAGTTCCTGAAAGACAGAAGAAAAAATAGGAAGAAACTACTAAAGGAATATCAAGAGAAAATATTCCATAATCTAAGAACATGAGCCTTTTGGGCAAAAGGATCCAATCAGAACACAGCCCAATGAATAAAAAGGTATTAAGGTTGGCACATTATTAAAAATTTCAGACCCCCCAAAGATAAACAATAGCCTAAAGGCTTAAGACAAGTTAGGTTACCTACAAAGAATTAGTCCTGGGGATTGAACCCAGGGGCATTTTACCTCCGAGCTACACCCTGAGCCCTTTTTACTTTTTTATTTTTAAACAGGGTTTTGCTAAGTTGCTGAAGGTCTAAGTTGTTGAGGCTGGCCTCAAATCTGTGATCCTCCTGTATCAGCCTCCCATGTACTGGGATTACAAGCATGCACCACTGCACCCACCTGGCATTAGATTTCTTAACATTGTCATTGGAAATGAGAAAATTAAACGTCTTCAAAGCTTTGAAGAAAAATTAATTAAATCTAGAGTTTGGCATTCAACCTACAAATCACCTAAAAGAAAGACTAAAACTGATTAGCTTTTACTGTATGGCTGTGAGCAAATAGTCATACTGCCAATAATAAAAATATGGAATACTGATATAATCAATAATTGAAGATAGGGAAGCATTAATGTGCTGCTAGTAGTATAACTATACTAATCCCTCACTTAGTAGTAAGTCAATAACTTAAACCTTGGAGTATTTAAAAATAGTTGCTTTTGAGGAATGGGGCTCAGGCTAAGGAGAAACAGGGCAGGAGGCTTCTATCTTCTTTTTTTTTTAACCAAAGAGATTTCCATATTTGAAAAAACATACACGTATTGCTTTCATAAGAATAAAAACAAAGAAAGCCTGTAAAGATGCTTATTTATTGGAGAAAAAAGTCCTCTGCAAGTAGGTCTTCCTTTCCAGAGAATAAACATCTTGAAGACAGGGATGATTTCTGTTAAGTAGAGGAGCTTCATCCATGAGTCACTTGGGATATTTAAAAATGTTTTAAAACTACCTTTTGGGGGGGTACTGGGGATTGAACCCCGGGGCATTCTACCTTTGAACTACACCCCCAGCCCTATTTTATTTTATATTTTGAAACAGCATCTCACAAAGTTGCTGAGGGCCTCGCTAAGTTGCTGAGGCTGTCCTTGAACCACTCCACCCAACTTAAAATTACCTTTAAATGGCATTATTGGTTTCATTTTACTTACTTCTTATTTTTATTTTATTTTTTAAATTTTTTGTGTGATCCTAGTGATTGAACCCAGGTGTGTTCTATCTCTGAGCTACATACCCAGCCCTATTTTTATTTTCAAACAGGATCTCATTAAGTTGCAGAGGTCCTTACTAAGTTGCTGAGGCTGGCTGCAAACCTTCGAGTCTCCTGTCTCAGTCTCCCAAGTACTGGAATTATAGGTGTCTGCCACCGCTCCCAGCTTTACTTGCTTTTTTGAAGTTTACCATTGCTAAAATTATCAATCCTTTCTACCCATAGCCACAATTTCTCAGATAGTAAAAAAGATTAAGTTTTAAGTGCTATATGGATCATGTACTTAATTTTAATTAGAAATCTAATTCCAGCCATCTTTTTTTAGACCTGTTCCTAATAGATATTTAAACATATTTTTTAACACGATGAGAGGAATCCCACAAAAAATACATTTTCTAATATTAAACTGCTCTTTAACAAAACAGGATAAAACTCTATAATACCAGAATTACTATAATTTAAGCATCAGCATTGAAGTAATGAAAGCAAATGGTAAGTTCTCAGTTAATTATAGCCCAGTCTCTATTCTCACGCCACTAGAATGAGAAAGAAAATGAATATTGGGTGAAGAAAGTAAATCATTTGTCTAGATATTTCACAGACAAGTACAAATGTGAAAAGTAAAACACCAGGTGCTAGGGATTATCTTCCTGTAACAAATAGTTCACCTCAAACTGCTACATAGGGAGTCTCAGTTGTTTTTCTTAGGAACTTAGCCAAAGCTTTATGAAGCTTTGCTTTTTTATTTTTTAAAAGAGAAAAATTTAACTGTGTGGCTTTTTTGTCACTTCCATGGCTACTGGGCCTAACAAACGGTAAAGCCAGCCAGCAGTAGTTGCTGTCATAACTTCAGGTATGAACTTAAGCAGAAAAAGTTACAAATTGCAAATATCAAACATATCCAGCTGCCCAGACTTCAAAACCTTATGCACAAAATGGCAATCAATTTAGTTTCAGTCAAAACCCAGCTACACACATTCTGAAAAAAAAAAAGTATTAGTTACTGTTTTGAGAGCTGATCCTGAACAAACCTCAACCTCTCTGAAATGTTTCCATATATCCAAGATTTACTTTGTCAATGTCACCAAGTTTATATATGAATCAAATGCTATCACAAAAGTACCTAATAAACTACACAAAAAACTGCTAACGTAACTTCTTAAAAACTGCCTTCATCAAAAAAGATCGATGCTGAAGTAAATGACTTGGTAAATTTTGAATACCCTTAGTTCTATATAATTCTCAGTTCAATATAAATTTCCATTTAATCCATAATGAAATTCAACAAATGCTATTTAGGAATATATACTTAAAGAAACTTACATATCCATGTGAAAACATTCCTTGATATTTTATAAACTGCCATGTTTGAACTATGTCTACCTCCTATGACATGCCTTGCTCCTTTATACATTTATGCAAACCCAATTTACTAAGATCTATTCCCTTCAGAATTCTCTATTGCTCAGGCTCACACAACTCTCATTATTCTAAACTCTAAACTAATACACTGGTCTGAAGCAGTCATTTAAGCCTCGAATCAATAATTGCTTGTGATGTTTTAACTGTTTGCTAGGTACTACACCCCTTTATATGTTGAACCTCTAATCCCCAATGTGACTGCATCTGGAGGTAATATAAAGTGTTAGGTAATATACAGTGTTAGGAGGTAATATAAAGTGAAGTGAGGTCATAAGGGCGGGGCCCTAGTCCAATAAGACTGGGCCTTAAACACCAATGCAGGGGCCTACTGGGAGACCTCACCACAATTGGACCATGCTGACATCTGATCTTGATTTCAGCTTCTAGAATGGTGAGAAAATAAATTTCTGGGTGCTTAAGTCACCCAGGCTATAATGTTTTGTTATGACAGCCAGGTGACAAAAACACCGTTTAATGTTTCTTTTGGATCACATATAACCTAGTAGGGGTTATAGTAAATATCGGTCAAATTGATACCAAGTACCACAAACAAAAACTCTAATATGAACAATTTTTGTAGATATTAAAATCCACTGTTTTTCTTCTTCTTGAACTAAATGGCAATTAACATAATTGTGTAGAAATAGAAGAAAACACATTCTCTGCATTACTGTCGAAATATTGGCTAAACTGTTTATAAATACATAGCCCTTAAATCAGTAATTGCAAGAATATAATAATGGTACTGTGTAAGCTTTTTGTTGCTATGACCAAAATGCCTGACAAGAACAAGGTGAGGAGGAAAGGTTTGTGTTTATGGTTTCAGTCCATGGTTGGCTGGTTCCATGGCAGAAATATCACAGTGGAAGGGCATGGCAGAAGTTGCTTGGCTCATAGCAGCCAGGAAACAGAGAAAGAAAGGTAGAGATATAAAGGCGCCAGGGACATGATATAATCCCCAAGGGCACATCGCCAGTGACCTACTTCCTTCAACCATGCCCCATCTGCCTATAGTTTCTACCTCTTCCCAGAAGTCCAAATTATTATTATTATTATTATTTTTGCAGTACCGGGGATTGAACTCGGGGGCGTTCTACCTCCACGCTACACCTCCGGCCCTATTTTTTTATACTTTATTTTGAAACCGGGTCTCACAAAGTTGCGGAGGGCCTCACTAGGTAGAGAGAGAGAGAGAGAGAGAGAGAGAGAGACAGGGAGGGAGAGAGAGAGAGACAGGGGGAGAGAGTGAGAGAGAGAGAGAGAGAGAGAGAGAGCTGAGGCTGGCCACGAACCCAGATCCTCCGGTCTCTGCCTCCCAAAGTACTGGGATTACAAGCATGTGCCACCATGCCCGGCAGAAGTCCAAATTATTAATCCATCAAATGTATTAATCCATGAATGAGGTTAAGGCCCTAATAATCCAGTCATTTCCCCAAAGCATCTCCTCTAGACATTGCTGCACTAGAGACCAAGTCTTCAACACACGAGCTTTTGGAAGACATTTCAGATCCAAACTATAACAATTTTTATACAATACTCACCAGTTACAGTTGTTTCATTGGAAAGTGGGTTCATGAAGGTCCTCACACCATTTTTCTGGAAGTACTCTCCATTAAAAATGGTTTTTCACATTTTTAAATGATGACATAAGTGTGTGTGTATCTGTCGGTCTATATAAATAAATAATAGCCTCAATTCTCTCTCTTAGCCCACAAAGCTTTACAATGTGGTCCTTTAAGAAAATCTATGCTTTCTTCTAGAAGCTTTGTTTTACTTTACCCATTAAGATCTGCAATGCTCTTGCAATTGAAAGGCCATCCTTTCAATAAACTAGACAGCAATTCTCTTTATATCCTTCTCTGCTTTATCATAAATTAAGTGTCCACACACAAATGGATCTGAATTTGGATTCTCCAGTCTGATTCATTGTTCTATTTGTTCAAAAACCTTTTAGTAAATTCCTTTCTGCATAATCAGTCAGAAATCGGTTTCTGTTGCTTGCAACCAAGAAAGATAACTGGAATAACTGAAGGACTTTATCCTTGAGCATTCATTTCAATGATTTCAAATTACCAGCCAATACTTTAAATCTCTACATGGAAGTCTTTCCCAGATATCCTTCTGGGTACCAGTTTTATAATATTCAAACCCCTATATGACATCTCCACGTGGAAGTCTTAAAGATACCCTGAACTAGGTAAATTCCTATTCATATTTCAGGACTCAATTTTAAACGTTATTTCCTTAGCAAATAACACTGTCGTTATTCACCCAGGAGGTTACATGCCTATGTGTTTGTACCCAGTTCTCTTCCTATAAAGCATTTATCCCAGATTCAATGAACTATATTTATAATTATTTTAAACTTGTGCTTATACATTAGATTGTAAGCTATATGACAACAGGGATACTCTGTTAGGTTCACTCCTATTTCTTTTTCACCTATTTGACAAAGATTGGCCCATCTGTTATGAGGAATGAAGAAAAACTTCCTGCTACCAAATCTAGGAATCTTCTTCCTTCTCTAGCTAACCCCTCTTTCTTTTCAATGAAGAAAGTATCCTACTTCCTGCTTAATGCCATGTACTCCACCTGAGAGTCAGAGCCAACCCCTTCCACCTTTTCAGAATCCTTGAGCCACCAATTTTCTCACTTCTCTGATTTTTTTTTTTTTTTTTTTGGTGGTACTAGAGATTGAACTCAGAAGCATTCTACCTCCAAGCTACGCTTCCAGTCCTTTAAAAATTTTTGTTGTTGTTTTAAAACAGGTTCTCGCTAAGTTGCTGAGAGTCTTACTAAGTTGTTGACACTGGTCTTGAACCTGCTATCCTCCTGTCTCAGCCTCCCAAGTATTACAGACATGCGCCACCACACCTGACTCTCATATACTTTATTTCACTCTCACTACTAGATCCTTTCCACTAATTCTTTTTTAACTTTAATTATGAAGGTTTTAAAACATACCTATCTCACAATTTAATAATTTAATAATTTTTGTCATATATGCTTCATCCTTTCTCTGCTTTAAATTAATGATGCTCTGATATTTCACTCCTAATATTTCAGTAAGTACTTTGAAAAAATAGACACTTCCCTACATAACTATAATACTATAATCAGAATAAAAAAATTAATAATTTTTTATGTCATCTAGTACTTGGGTCATATTCAAATTTCATCAAATGTTCCTGAAATGCCTTCTGTAGTTCGTATTTTTGAACCAGAATTTAACCAAGGCCCACATACTGTTTATGAATTCCTTCCTTACATCTATCCCTCCCTCCCTCCCTTCCTTCCGTATATCTGCCTCACTGGTCACCTTCCCCTTCTCCACTTTCTTCATGGCCCCAAAAAGCTGGGTAGTTCTGTCATTGCTGAAATATTGCAAGCCTTTCCTATCTCAAAACATAACAACACAACCACCACAGAATACATCCCCTTCAGGCTACCTTTTCTTCTAATTTAATAATAACATTGGATAATCTTGTTTTTTCCATTTTAATCACTTTTCACTTACTTCTCAACCCATCCCAATCTGGATTTTACATACTGTTATAATTGCTCTTTTAAGAATCACCAATGGCCGGGCGTGGTGGCGCACGCTTGTAATCCCAGTGCTTGGGACGCTGAGACAGGAGAATGGCAAGTTCGTGGTCAGCCTCAGCTACTTAGTGAGGCCATCTGCAACTTAGTGAGACCCTGTTTCAAAATAAAGAATAAAAAATAGGGCTGGGGGTGTAGCTCACAGGTAGAATGTCCCTGGGTTCAATCCACAGTACCGCAAAAAATTAAAAAAAAAGAAAAAAGAAAAAAAAATCACCAGTGATCCCAATTACTCTGAATCCTTAGGACCTTTTCAGTCCTTCTTGTAATTGGTTTTGCAGCAACATTCCACTGTAGTACTATCCCTCCTTCAAACACTCTTTGACTTTACTGAAACCCCACTGTCTACGTTTTCCCAGCTCTCTGTTTTGCTCCCTCATCAAATTCTCCTGTCAGCTCTTCTATCTCTACCAAACATTAAATATTAGAGGAGATTTTAAGACTGTTCTGGGCAGCATTTTCTTTCTTCCTTCCTTCCTTTCTTTCTTTCTCCTAGCATGGCTTCATTTATCATCTGGGCTTGACAAATTTCAATCTTTGCCCTGGTTCATGTTCTATGCTATGGACTTAAATTCAATGACGATTCTACATCTCTATTTGCATATCTCAGAGAACTAAAATTTATTTCATTATCTCTTTACCTCCTTACCTACCACCCTCACCCCCAATTTTCCTCCAATACTATCGAACAGAACATCGTAAAGGTACTTCCCTTCACTCAGAAGTTTAAACAAACAAACAAAAAAACACCCAAGAGATCTTTAACTTTACCCTCTCTCCCTCGTTCCCAATGCCCAACAGTACATTCTGCCTTTAAAGTGTCTATGGATCTGTATTGGTTTCCAAGGGCTGCCATAAAAAAGTGTAACAAACTAAAGCTTGAAATATATTTTCTCTCAGTTTGGAAGGACCAAAGTCCAAAATCAAGGTGCCAGCAGGATTGGTTCAATCTGGGAGCTCTGAAGGATCATCTTATTCATACCTCTCTCCTAATATCTGGTAATGGTTGGGGTTACTTGGCTTGTAGCCACATCACTCCAATCTCTGCCTCTCTGCCTCTGTTGTCACATGGTCTTTTTCCTTCCGCGTGTGTCTGTGTGCCTCTCTATCTCTCTCATCATAAGAACACCAGTCATTGGATCTAGGGCCCAACACCGAACCCAATATTATCTCATCTTAACTTGGTTACATATGAAAAGACCCTATTTCCAAATAAAGTCACAGCCACATGTGCCAAGGATTAGGACTTCAACGTATCATTTCTGTGGACACAATTCAACCTCTAATAGTCCTAGAAAAGTAGGCCCTTTTATTACATTTTATTTAATTTAAATTATAGGCCGAGCGTGGTGGCGCACGCTTGTAATCCCAGTACTTTGGGAGGCGGAGACCGGAGGATCCGGGTTCGCGGCCAGCCTCGCTGTCTCTCTCTCTCTCTCTCTCTCTCTCTCCCTTTAGTGAGGCCCTCTGCAACTTCGTGAGACCCGGTTTCAAAATAAAGTATAAAAAATAGGGCCGGGGGCGTAGCGCAGAGGTAGAACGCCCCTGGGTTCAATCCCTGGTACTGCAAAATAAATAAATAAATAAATAAATAAATAAATAAATAAATTACACTAGAAGGGCAGGATATCTGCTGTAGCTTTAGCTCCTATTACATCGGCCTAGCACATAATTGTGCTCAACAAATCTCTTCTGAAGTAATTAAAAAAAAATGAACCAAACTCGCTCGTTGTTTAAATGTCAATGGTTCACACGGACATACCTGGTATACTACTACAAATGATTCACACCGTGCAGTATCCTGTCTCAATTTTGCCTTAGATAGCAAGAAGCAGCCTGCCGGGGCTGGCATAGAAATCGCTTCTTCGTCTTTTCTATTGCTAGGTTCTAGCACAATCCTCAGCACATTGTAGGCACCCACTAAGCTGTACTGAATAAGTTTCTTGGAACGTGGGTGGCTGGATGTCCTGATAACTCCAACACTCTTCCTCTCCTATTATTCCCAAAGCTCAGGATCCCTACTGCCTTCTGAAGTCCGTTCAAACTACCAAAGCTGCAAAATGAGCCACGCCCCCTCCCCCACTCCCAACTCTTATTCAAAACTCAGACCCCAGCTTTTCAACCATTAATATCGATAACTGGAGAATGCAACAAACTAATTTCAGGCAAGGGCGTCCAGGGTTCATCTCTCTATGTATCCCCCACCTGGGCCCCCAGGGCCCTGGTGGGCGTCTGCTCAACAGTCAGAGGGCGTTGCACTCAAGCCCGGTGAGAGCACAGTGGCTGGGCTAGCCCGCCATGGAGGCCGACCCCTCACCCCCAGTAGCGTTCTCCGCCACTGCCTGTCCGGGGCCCGGGGTGTCCCCTCTCACGGTCCGGCTCGGGGCTGCGCCCCCCAGGGCTCCGCCGCCGCCTGGCCCGTGCCCGCGGCCCACTCACTGTTCTTGAGGAAGCGCTCCTCGTGCAGCACGGCGATGGCGTTGACGCAGAGCAGCGCCGCCTGCAATAGCGAATACAGGGTAAAGGCCATGGTCCTCGGGAACCTGCTGAAGTCCCACTGATCCCTCTCCCGCCGCCGCAGCGGACGTGGCGCCGCCACCGCCTCGGCTCTCTTACGGGAGCTGGTGGGGCCCAAAACGCGCTCTCCGAGAAGCTCCGCCCCCATCAAGAACCGGCCGCGTACGTCATCAAAGAGCGCCCGCCTGCTGTCCAGACGGAGCCGCCCCGCGCGCTAGCTGCAGGTGGCTGGTGAACACTTGGGGTCTGGCTGGTTCCCATTGAGAGGGGCTGCAGTAACAGTGTCAATATATTGAGGTAAATAAAACATTCACTAACATTAATTTTTACCGTCTGTTTCTACTTTTTTTTTGTTCTAGTGATTGAACCTTGAGGCATTCTACCTCCAAGCTACACCCCCAACCCTATTTACTTTTTTATTTTGAAGGACGGTTTTAATAAGTTGCTGAGGGCCTCACTAATTTGCTGAGGCTGTCCTTGAACCTGTGATCCTCTTATCTCAGCCTCCCAAGTACTGAGATTACAGGCATGCGCCACCACGCCTAGTTATTTTTACTTTTTTTGTTTAAGGAGGCCATGAGAACATTGGAATGACATACGAGACTTGCATTGTATTTTTCTTAAACAGTTCTGCCCTCAGATGCTCCCAAGAGCTGTACGGGATGTTCATATTTCCATTTTACCGCAGAGGAATTGGAGGTTTTGACAACATTTTTAAAAATTAAAGATAAGAGCTAGGGATGTTGCTCAGCAGTACAGCGCTTGCCTAGCATGTGTGAGACCCTCAGTTCCATCCCCAACATGAAAAAATTTTAATAAAATAACATATCTTAAAACTATTCAGTGAAAGACATCTCTCCTTGACCAAGCTAGCTAGGATCCTCTGGGCCCTCTTCTGGCCTAGGCCTCCATCTTGACCTATAATAACTACAGAATCTCAACACAAGTTATTTCATCCACCCACTTACTGTCCCATTTTTAAAAACTTAAAGAAACATTAATAAACTCTCTATGGTTCAAGACTGCATCCCTAGGATGACCCTAGCCCCCACCTAAAATGCTTGCCTGAGAAAGCTCAAAGCCATCAAAAGAATTTACTGTTTGTTCTAGCCAACACTTAAGAATAGATCCCTGATGGCCCTTTCTTACAGTATTTTCCAAAAAAGGCTTACAGTTGTGAATCCTTCCTTTGTCTCTTTAAGATGTGTACATATTTCCTATGACTCAAAAACTCATTCTCAAGGACCTAAAAGTCATCCCTTTAAACTGTAATCATCAGGAAGAAAAGGCCTCTGTCTTCCAGTCCCTCTAGAAGATTAGAATCCTAACTTTGATAATAGCCAGCTGACAGACAGAGCTGGCCTGATTGCTTTTATACTGACCAATGCTTTGTAATTTTTCACTTCCCTGACTGCTGAGCCCCTGCTTGTCACCCTTCCTCATTATCCCCTTAAAACCCTCAGTCAGCTGGGCATGGTGGCACACACTTGTAATCCCAGTACTTGGGATGCTGAGACCAGAGGATCTGGGTTCGCAGCCAGTCTCAGGCCCTTCGCAACTTAGTGAGACCCTGTTTCAAAAAACCCTCAGTCACCTCTGTACAAATCCAAGTTGAGTTCAGTTAACACTGGGCCCTCTTCCTTAGTGATATAGTATATTACTGATTAAAATTTGTCCTATCACTTTAACATCTGGCTTTGTCTTTGATAGCATCAGTAAGAGACTGAGTTGGACTGTGTTAAATTTTAGAGATTGAGAGGGATTATTCCATATAATCACTTCCTGAAGGTGATTCTCAAGGTCCCCTACAATAGAAAAGAGAGGAAAAGTAAAGCTTGGGAAGCCTGTGTTGATAGGCTGGAAGAGAGACTGAACAAAAAATGAATTAGTTAAACTCTTAGAAGCAACTAATTTTAAATAGGCCAACAAGTTAGTGCCTACAAAAAAAAAAAAGAGAGGTATTGTTTCCCACAGATGTCCATAAACACTGTCTCCAAAATCTGGCCCTAAGTGCAAGTCAGGTTGAGTAAGGCACATGAAAATAAAATAAAGGGAATAAAAGAAAGAGCAGGATACTAACAAATCCTCCAGTTCTTCAAAGTCCATATAACTCCAGACACTGGTGATGCTATAGCAAAATGCCACAGATTGGGTGACTTATAAACAACAGAGATTGATTTCTCACAGTTCTGGAGGCTGGAAATCTGAAATAATGCCAGCTTTTGATAAAGGCCCTTTTCTCAGTTGCAGATTGCCAGTTTCCTCATTGTATCCTCACACGGTGGAGAGAGAAGCAAGCTCTCTTGGGCTCTTATATGGACATGAATTCCATTCTTGAAGGCTCCACCCTTATAACCTCATCTAATCCTAATTATCTCCTAAAGACTGAACCTTGTAGCCAGGCATGGTGGAGCAAACCTCTAACCCAGTACTTGGGAGGCTAAGACAGGACAATGGAAGGTTCGAGGCCAACCTGAACAACTTAGCAAGACCCTGTTTAAAAATTTTTAAAAGGGCTGAGGGTGTAGCTCAGTGATAGAACCTTTCTGGATTCAATCCTCAGTAACTCCCCCCACCCACCCTCACATACAAAGACTGAACCTTGTAAAACCATAACATTTGGGGGTAGGATTTCAACATATCAGTGTTGTTTTTTTTTCAGGCACACAAGCATTCAGTCCATATCAGTGAAGAAAAGTTATTCCCAAACATGGAGAATGTCCACTCTAAGCTTTCTACATTGGGCTGAATAAAAGGAAGTAGGGGAACTTGTCTAGAAGTTTTTGTTGCACAGTGAATCACAGTTCTTACTAGGGGAAGAGTTAAAAGGGAATTCTGTGGTTTGAATATGGTCCGTCCTCACCAAAACTCATATTGAGGCTTAGTGCCCAGTCTAACAGTATTGAGAGGTTGTGGGATCTTTATATGGTAATTAGGCCATGGGACTCATCCTCATGTAGGTATTAATGTAGTTCCATGAGAATGGATTAGCTTAAGATCGGATTGCTATAGAATGAATTCACATTTCCTTGGTTTTCTCTTGCCTCTCTTCTGCATCTGCCTGCTTGCTCCTTTACTTCCACTAAAAGGCTGTCAACAGAAGCCAAGTCAATGCCAGCATCATACTCTGGGACTTCCAGAACCATAAGCTTTAAAACCTCTTTTATTTACAGATTATCTGGTCTCAAGTATTTTGTTGTAGCAACAGAAAATAGACTAAAACAGGAGACAACTAGAGATTATGGCATGAATGGAGTGGAGGTGGGGATAGAGCCTCCCCAACTGCTGCCACTGGTTACAAATCACATGATCTGATTCTCTTATTGTTGAAAGAATCAGGTTAACCTCTTTGGGCCTCTGTTACTTCATCTATAAAATTAGATGATTACCATCTCTGAGGCCCCTTGAGCTCCAAAAAAACTCTAGATCTAGCAAAAGTAGCTTAAAATAAAAGACAGCATACAAGTACTAGCACCATGCTATCTAATTCATTATTTTTAAAAAATCCAGGCTTGTAGATTAAGCTGATAACAGCAGATTATATCATTAAAAAAGAATGTACCTCTGATGCCTTTACTTCTAAAGAAATTCAAAAGCCTGCAGATCTTATTATATATTTATAAAATAGTTGTCACAGTGAAAACAGAATCTGCTCCTAACCAAAAAACTAGGTAAAAATGCATATTCTGCGTCTAAGCAGCTTCAATCAATTTTTACTGGTGGTGTTTCTTTAAAATTAGAACTTGCTGCTTGGTGCTGAGATTCATGACTGTTTAATAAGGTTTTATGCATTCATGCCTATCAGACATTTCTGTTGGAGATAAAACATTGTTCTTCCAAATTTAGATACAGATGTTTCTTTATCATTTTCTTCTTCTTCTTCAAGGTGTTTGTTTGGGTTTGTTTTGTTTTGTTTTCTCTTTGGGCTAATAGATGGCACATTTTGTCATCTTAGACCATCTTGCCACAGACTTTCTACTACTATGGAATCAATGTTGTCATTTCTTTGACAGGAATCAAAGAGTTGGTGCCTTCAATAACCACTTGGTTTCTTTAGGCAAGAGAGAGCAATTGTTAAAATTATGTCTAGGATAATCTTTATGTTTGGCTGCTAATTATATGTGGGGAATATGGTAGATACATGATTCAAAGTTAAAATGCTCCAGGACTTAGTTATGCATATTGAAAGATTACATTATTGAACTAAAATTTTTTGCCCTTTCCTGTATCAATGTCTTTTACTTATAATTTTGCAGATCTTTAATTTGGGTTCAGCTATATGACATGATTTGGCCAATAGAATGAGGAGGAAGTAATAATGTACCAACTCTGAGCTGAAATTTCGAAAGGTCTTACATGTTTCTTCTTTCTTTCTTGTGACTCCAATATTGCCATGGGGAGGGAGGAGGAGCATGCCTGGGCTAGTCCACTGGCTTCAGGAGAAGGATGAGAAACATATGAAGCAGAACTAAATCACCCATAGCCAGCTGTGGTGGCACATGCCTGTAATTCCAGTACTTTGGAGGCTGAGACAGGAGGATCACAGGGTGGCAGCCAGCCTCAGCAACTTAGCGAGGCCCTCTGCAACTTAGTGAGACCCTGTTTCAAAATAAAAAATAAAATTGGGCTGGGGGTGTAACTTATAGATAGAACACCTCTGGGTTTAATCCCCAGTAACCCCCCCCCACACACACACACAAAGAACCAAATCACCATAGTGAAGCCGGGCCTAGATCAATCAATCTCATGCAATCACAGATCCAGGAGAGTAAGTGGTGGTTGTTTTAAGTCATTAAATTTTACGGCTCTATTCCACAGTACTTTTGAAGCAATGGATCTCTTCTGTATCTACAGTCACTCACTTTATTTTAATTTATTCTAGTGGCTTAAATACATTGATATTCCCTGATGATTCCCAAGTTTGTATGTCCTACTCAGAACTTACTCAGCTGATACTTCCAGCTGACTACCCTTGGAGGTCTAATGAATATTTCCAACTTATCTTCCCCAAACTGAACTCCTGATTTTACTTCAGAAATCTGTGTTTCCTGCAGTCAACCTGTTTTCCTAAGCCAGTGGTTTAGGGAAAATTCCTTGATCATCATTGGCTCCATCTTTTTCTCTCACACCCTACATAACGATCCAACAGTAAATCATGTTAACTTTCACTCCAACATATGCAATGGTTTGAATGTTCCCTCCAAAATTCATGTTGAAATTTAATTGTCATTGTAACAGTAATAAGAGGGGGTACCATTAAAAGGTGATGAGATAATGAGGGCTGTGGATGGAGCATAGACTGATGCTCTCATCTCAGGAGCAAGTTCTTTATAAAGGGGCAAGTTTGACTGTCTGTTTTGCTCTCTCTCACCTTCCCATTGCCCTTGTGCCATGGGATGAAACAGCAAGACATCTCTCACCAGAGGCTGGCCCCTTGATCTTAGACTTCTGATCTTCCAGAACTGTGAAATTAATTTCCCCTCATTATAAAATACCTAGTATGTGGTATTCTGTTATTGCAGCATAAAATGGACTAACACAATCTATATCCAAATCCAACCATTTTTTGCCTTCTCATCAACTAAAATCCTGATCTAAGCCACCATTATCTCTTGTGTAGATTAGTGTGGTAGCTTCCTAACAGTCTCTTTGTTTCTATTTTTGCTTCTGTATAGTTTATTCTCCCCGGAACAGCCTGAGTACTTCTTCTAAAAGCAAATGATGAAAGTGAGTTATTTGCTGAGAAAACTGGGCCATTAGTCCTGTAGGACTTCCCACATTTTAGATTGTGCTGATCATATCCCCATGGTCCTGTCTGACTTAAATGCTATACACAGTACTCAAATTATCTGTAAAAGAGGAAAACACTTGCTGGGCATGGTGGCGTATGCCTGTAATACAAGTACTTGGGAAGCTGAGACAGAAGGATCACAGGTTCAAGGCCAGCTTCAGCAACTTAGAAAGGCCCTCAGAAACTTAGTGACACCCTGTTTAAAAATTAAAAATAAAATAGGGCTGGGGATGTAGCTCAGAGGTAAAATGCCTCTGGGTTTAATCCACAGTACCACACAGAAAGAAAGAAAGAAAGAAAGAAAGAAAGAAAGAAAGAAAGAAAGAGAGAGAGAGAGAGAGGGAGGGAGGGAGGGAGGGAGGGAGGGAGGGAGGGAAAGAAAGAAAGAAAAAGAAACACTTGCTGATTGAAGAAAACGGTTACTATTTAAACTCACTAAAACTTTTCACCAACTCAATGAAAATAATATCAGGTATGTGGTAAAATTTTTTACAAGTCAGATCTTAGAAGAATTCTTTAATAAATCTATTGACTTTTTTTTTTTTTGCGGTACCAGGGATTGAACCCAGGGGCATTCTACCTCCGCGCTACACCCCTGGCCCTATTTTTTATACTTTATTTTGAAACCGGGTCTCATGAAGTTGTGGAGGGCCTCACTAAG
>PVJS01029319.1:0-24859 GCA_004027185.1 Glis glis
GGGGCATTCTACCTCCGAGCTACACCCCCAGCCCTATTTTTTATTCTTTTTTTTTGTGTGTGTGGTACCAGGGATTGAACCCAGGGGCATTCTACCTCTGAGCTATACCCCCGGCCTTATTTTTTATATTTTATTTTGAAACAGGGTCTCACAAAGTTGCGGAGGGCCTAAGTAGCTGAGGCTGGCTGCGAACCCAGATCCTCCAGTCTCAGCCTCCCAAGTACTAGGATTACAAGTGTGCACCACCACGCCTGGCTCTATTTTTATTCTTTATTTTGAAACAGAGTCTCTCTGAGTTGTGGAGGGCCTCACTAAGTAGCCGAGGCTGGCCACAAACCTGCAATCCTCCCGTCTTGGCCTCCCAAGTACTGGGATTAAAAGTATGCGTTACCACGCCCTGTTTACCCCCTTGTTTTAAAAATTATTAAAGGGCTAGGGATATAGCTTGGGGATTGAAGGCCCTTGGGTTCCATCCCCAGTACCAAAAGTAAAAATAAACTAAAATTTTTTTAAAATAAAAATTGTTTAGCTGCATGTTTCCTCTAGCAGAGTAGAAACTCCTTGAAGTGTAATCCCAGTGCTTGGGAGGCTGAGACAGGAGGGTTGCAGATTTGAAACCAGCCTCAGCAACTTAGCGAGGTCCTCCACAACTTAGTGAGAGCCTGTTTCAAAATAAAATAAAATAGGGTTGGGCATGGGGGCGCACGCTTGTAATCCCAGTACTTGGGAGGTGGAGACAGGAGGATCGCTGGTTCGCGGCCAGCCTCAGCTACTTAGTGAGGCCCTCTACAACTTGGTGAGACCCTGTTTCAAAATAAAGAATAAAAAATAGGGCTGGGAGTGGAGTTTGGAGGTAGAATGCCCCTGGGTTCAATCCCCAGTACTGCAAAAAAATAAAATAGGGTTGGGAGTATAGCTCAGAGGCAGAATGACCCTGGGTTCAATCCCTAGTAACACACACACATACACACACACACACCAAACAAAAATAAAACAAGAAAGAAAAGAAACTCCTTGAGACTAAGAGTCTTTATATTATTAGAATGTAACAAGGGCCTGGTACATAGAAGGATTTGTCACCAGGACAAGGGTCCTGAGGAGGTCTCCAGAAGGGAGGTGGGACCTCAAATCAGGCCATGAGGGTCCTTGATGTCATCACAGAAAGAAATTTAAGGGTGGGTCACGGTGAGGCACAAACTGCTCTGACTAGCAGAACAAAGTACCACAGCCAGTGGCTCAAGCAACAGATATTTATTCCTGTTCTCCCAGAGAAGGTGATGGCAGGTTGGGTTTCCATGGAATTGGTTTTCATTCCTGACTTTCAGACAGCCACCTTCTGCCTGTGTCCTCACAGGGCCTCTCTCCTGTATTCATGGAGAGAGACCTTGGTGTTCTGTTTTTTTGTATGTGTGTGTGTGGTACTGGGGATGGAACCTAGGGGCATTCTACCTCCGAGCTACACCCCAAACCCTATTTTTTATTGTGAAACTAGGTTGATGAGACTCTCAGTACTTGCTGAGGCTGTCCTTGAGCCTACGATCCTCCTGTCTCAGCTTCCCAGGTATTGAGATGATAAGCGTGCGCCATGATGCCTGCCTCCAACCCCGTTCTTTATTGTGCTTCTGGTTAAGTGCAGCCATTCAGCAAGTTGTGAGGCTTCTGGTTCAGATGGAAAGAACTTGAAACTCAGCAGACAAAGTTCTTCAATATTTGGGAAACCTGGAGCTACTTCCTCGGGGGTACGTCTCTTCCAGCCAGTGTTTCCCAAGCCTATTTGGCACATAACTTGAGTGTCACAAAAATCTCAAGTTTTATAAAAAAGGAAACAAATATTTCATAGTTTTCACTATCAAACAAACTCATTGAATTAGTGATATATTCATTCACAAGTTTCAAAAATTTCAAGTGGCCAGGCATGGTGGCACACGCCTGTAATCCTAGTACTTGGGAGGTTGAGACAGGAGGATTGCAGGTTCAAGGACAGCCTCAACAATTTAGCGAGACGTTGTTTCCAAATAAAAATAAAATACACCCGTAATCCCTGGGTTCAACCCCCAGCATCACATGCACACACACCCCACACCAAACAAAAAACACTTTGGAGTATTTGAGGGTATAGAAAAAAATCTTCCCTTCTACTCATGCCCCAGCTATCCAGTTCTCCAAAGCCAAGCTTATCAGTGTCACAGGTTTTCTTCCAGAGAGATATTAGGCTCATACCAGCAAATGCACCCCCATACAGTATCATGTATAAAACACGACATTGTGCATCTTGCTTTATTTAGGGAAAATTTTCAAATTAGAGTATTCTAATGAACTCCATGTAGTCACCCAGCTTCAATGATTAAAAAGTCATGGCCAGGCCGGGCATGGTGGTGCATGCTTGTAATCCCAGTACTTAGGAGGCTGAGACAGGAGGATTGCAGGTTCGTGGTCAGCCTCAGCTACTTAGTGAGGCCCTCCGCAACTTAATGAGACCCTGTTTCAAAATAAAGAATAAAAAATAGGGCTGGGGGTGTAGCCCTGAGGTAGAATGCCCCTGTGTTCAATTCTTAGTACCACCAAAAAAAAAAAAAAAAAAGTCATGCCCAATCCTTTTGCATCTATACCCAAACTAACTCTTTACCACCTATTCTGGCCCCCGGGGCAGAGACCAGGTTGAGACAATTGAGCTTGTGCACAATTTAGGGAGGGGCTCACTCTTGGGAGGGACTCCTTAAAATCTGCTAAAGCCTTAATCTCACCTCATCTGAGATCTAGCCCTGCTCGTTCCACTGGATTACTTTGAAGTAAATCTCAAACATGTCATTCCTTGCTTTTTTGCTCTTAATGATATTGAATATTTCTTATCAGGACACAAAAGAAGATATACAAAAAAGCTTCTTCAATCTTAATTATAGTTGCACAGTATTATATTCTATATGCAATAATTTAGCTAATCCCTATTGATAGACACTTAGGCTGGTTCCTGTGCTGGTTTTTTTTGTTTGTTTTGTGTGTGTGGTGATGGGATTGAACCTAGGGGCTTTCTACCTCCAGGCTACACCCCCAGCCCTATTTTATTTTTATTTTGAAATAGAGTCTCACTAAGTTGCTGAGAGCCTCCACTAGGTTGCTGAGGCTGGCTTTGAACTGTGATTCTCCTGTCTCAGCTTCCCAAGTACTGGGATTACAGACATGCACCACCATGCCCAGCTTATTAAATTTGTGTGTGTGTGTGTGTGGTACTGGGGATTGAACCCAGGGGCATTCTACCTCTGAGCTACCGCCCTAGCCCTTTTTATTTTGAAGCAGGCTCTGGCTAGGTTGCTGAGGGTCTAAGTTGCTGAGGCTGGCCTCAAACCTTTGATCTTCCTGTTTTAGCCTCCCAACTACTGGGATTATAGGCATGGGCCATCACACCCAGCTAAGAAGATACTTTTTTGTGTGTGTGTGCGGTACTGGGGATTGAACCCAGGGGCATTCTACCTCCAAGCTACACCCCCAGCCTTGTTTTTTAGTTTTATTTTGAAACAGGATCTTGCTAGGTTGATGAGAGTCTCACTACTTGCTGAGCCTGTCCTGGAACTTGCAAACCTCTTGTCTCAGCCTCCCAAATTCTGGGATTACAGGAATGCACCACCACACCCGGCTTGGCCTGTTTTGTTTTTTTGGTACTGGAGATGAAACCCAGGGGCAGTCTACCTCTGAGCTACACCCTCAGCTCTATTTTGTTCTTTTATTTTGAAACAGGGTCTCACTAAATTGCTGAGAGCTTTGCTAAATTATTGAGGCTGGCCTGGCGAACCTGACATCCTCCTGTTTCAGCCTCCCAAGTACTGGAATTACAAGCGTGTGTCATCACACCGGCTTTATTTTTTGTTTTGAAACAGGGTCTCACTAGGTTACTGAGAGTCTCTCTAAATCTCTAAATTGCTGCGGCTGGCCTTGAACCTCCGATCCTCCTGTCTCAGTCTCCCAAATACTGGGATTACAGGCATGCACTACCTTATCCAGCGATTTTGTTGTTCCTCCTCCCCCTCCTCCCTCTTTCCTCCTCCTCCTCCTCCTCCTCCTCCTCCTCCTCCTCCTCCCCCTCATTCAGGCGTGCACTACCTTATCCAGCCGATTTTGTTGTTCCTCCTCTTCCCTCCTCCCTCCTCTTCCACCTCCTCCACCTCCTCCACCTCCTCCACCTCCTCCACCTTATCCAGCCGTTTTTGTTGTTCCTCCTCCTCCTCCTACCTCCTCCCTCTTCCTTCCCTTCCTCCTCCTCCCCTCCTCCTCCCCTCCCCCCTCCTCCTCTCCTCTCTCCTCTCCTCCTCCTCCTCCTCCTTTTTTTTTTGTGGTACTGGGTGTTCTATCTCTGATCTACAACCCCAGCCCTTTTTACTTTGTTTTAAAAAAGGGTCTCACTATTTTGCTGAGTCTCGCTACTTGGCTGATGCTGTTCTTCAACCTGCGATCTCCCTGTCTCAGCCACCTAAATACTGGGATTTTGCTTCTTAAAGCACACTCAGAAACACTGAGAAGCCAGGCATGGTGGCGCACACTTGTAATCCCAGTACTTGGGAGGCTGA
Organism: Glis glis; assembly: GCA_004027185.1. Classification (NCBI taxonomy): domain Eukaryota; kingdom Metazoa; phylum Chordata; class Mammalia; order Rodentia; family Gliridae; genus Glis; species Glis glis. The sequence goes on from PVJS01029319.1 coordinate 4,560, forward strand.
CACCAGAGGATCCGGGTTTGCGGCCAGCCTCAGCTACTTAGTGAGGCCCTCCGGAACTTAGAGAGACCCTGTTTCGAAATAAAGAATAAAAAACAGGGCTGGGGGTATAGCTTGGAGGTAGAATGCCCCTGGGTTCAATCCCCAGGACCTCAAAAAAAAAAAAAAAAGAAAACACTGAGAAGCCAGAGCACAAGCGCCTGGCCTCGCCTCTCCCAGGCCGCCATATTACCAAGCCCCTGGTGTTTCCTCCCGACTCCCTGTAGGTGGCGCTACAGGATCAATGCAGGTTTCAAGTGCACGCGCCTCAGTTTGGCCTCCCCCGGATGCTATGAAGCACAGAGAAAAGCTACTCCGTGGCTAGAGAGGCATTTCCCAGGTGCCGCAAGATCACACACTTCCGCTTCCGGTTTTCAATTCCGGAAGTTGCTTTCGGCGGTAACGTGCTGGTTGGTACGGCCTTTGTGAGATTCCACCATGGCGTACCGGGGCCAGGGCCAAAAGGTGCAGAAGGTGATGGTGCAGCCCATCGTATCCTATGCAGCTTGTCAGGACTAGGAGCTTCGGGTCGGAAAACGGGGCGAAGGCGCAGGCGGAGAGCAGGCTTGGAGTGGAGTGCGGGCCTGCATCCCATGAGCCTCCGGGGCCACCGAGCCGGGAGAAAGCGCGGGTGGTTGAAGAAGGGGCGATAGGTGGGAGGTGGGCTTTGGCTGACTCTGCTGGGGGCGTGCAGGAATGGCGGGGTGAGCGGAGAGGGGACAGCTTTACATGAAAGCGGGAGTTAACGGTCTCTAGGAGAGGAGGATGGAGCAACAAGGCTATCCCAGGAGAAAGGGAGTGGGAAAGGGGTTCCTTCAGTCTTCAGGGGCCCCCCAATGAATGCCCAGTTGGGTACTCTTGATTGCGTAGGCATCAGACCTCACCTTCAAAAAGCAAAGGTGAAGCCGGGCGTGGTGGCGCACGCCTGTAATCCCAGTACTTGGGAGGCTGAGACAGGAGGATCGCGTGTTCAAGGACAGCCTCAGCAAGTGGTGAGACTCTCAACCTAGCGAGACCCTGTTACAAAATGAAAAATAAAAAGTGCTGAGGGTGTAGCTCAGAGGTAGAATGCCCCTGGGTTCAATCCCCGCTATCACACACACACTCAGAAAGCAAAGGTGAGATGAGATTTGGGTAGATCTTCAGTTTCAGGGAGCAGAGCCTGCCATTTGTGAATTTTTTCCTTAACCACTGTGGTGCAGAACCTCATCTTCAGATATTTGCAAAATGTACGTAAGTTGTTTGTTGCTAATTGTTTTGTAACTACTGTTTAAAGAAAAGTTGAATTGATTTGGCTGTTTCCATCAACTTTCCTGATCGTTGGGTTCTAGAGTTAATAAATGAAAATCCGGAGATTGGAGGGATAATTGAGGGGCAAGGTTAGAGGAAAAGCTCTGTTATAAGAGGGTAGGTATCTGTGCCAACTCCAAGCATGCAAAGGATTGTGTCAAAATTACTTTGCAAGACCTAAATGACTAACTTTGCAGTATTTATTAGCAGACATGACAGTGGTATTTGGGCATTGGTACTTTTGTTAGTAGTGATTACAGTTAAAACATTGGGAACTTCCTGGCTTCTATCTTTAGGATGAGACACTGAAAGAAAAACCCAGTCACCTTAAACCACGTCTTAAAGTGCTGTGTTTATTTCCTGTGGAAAAACTTAACTGAAGATGCTAAAAAAGGAAGGGGGAGCTGGGTTTGGTGATATATGCTTGTAATCCCAGTGCTTTGGAGGCTGAGACAGGAGGATCGCAAGTTCAAAGCCAACCTCAGCAACTTAGTGAGACCCTGTTTCAAAATAAAACAGGGCAGGGGTATAGTGCCTAGGTGGAATGCCCCTGGGTTCAATCACCAGTACCACCAAAAAAAAAAAAAAAAGGAAGGGGGAGGAGGAGATTCAGTGGAGTTAATGGCAGCTGCTGTTTTGGGAGGAGGGGGGATTTTTAGCACTCTGAAATGCAGAGTGAGAGGACACAATTGAAAAATAGTCAGGCATGGTGGTGGACACCTGTAATCCTAGTACTTGGAGACTGAGATAGGAGGATTGTAGGTTCAAGTCCAACCTCAGCAACTTAGTGAGACCCTGTCTCAAAATATAAAATAGGGCCAGGTGTACTGTTGCACACCTGTCATCCCAGTACTTGGGAGGCTGAGACAGGAAGATCATAGGTTTGAGGCCAGTCTCAGCAACTTAGCGAGACACTGTTTGAAATTTTTTAAAAAAAGGGCTGGGGGTATAGATTGGAAGTAGAATGCCCCTGGGTTCAATCCTCAATACCAAAAAATGAAAAAAAATACTTTACTTTAAGCTATTATAATATTTATTTGTTTCATGATATTGGGGATTGAACCTATAATATACTTTTATTGGTACATTATAGTCTCACATCATAATGTACTTCGTAGTGATAGTCACATACATGTACACAGCACTTGGTGGGCTTTCCCCCGGCTCCCTCCCCACTCCCCATACAGGGTGTTGAGATTGACATTGGTATTCTCACATGTACAAATGTCAGTGGAAGTGATTCCTTCATTGATCCTCTCCCCCTCCCTTTCCCCCAGACCACCTCCCTCATTCCAGTGGGGTTTTTCCTCCATTGTCTCAAGTTCTTCTTGTATCCTAGTTACTCCCTAGTTTCCATATATTAGAGAAAACATATGACCCTTCACTTTCTGTGACTGGCTAATCTCACTTAACATAATGTTCTCCAGGTCCATTTTCCTGCAAATGACATTTTGTTCTTCTTTTTTGCTGAGTAAAGTTCCATTGTGTGTATATCCCATAATTTTGTGATCCTTTCATCTGTTGATGGACACCTAGGTTGGTTCCATAATTTGGCTATTATGAATTATGCTGCTATGAACATGGATATACATACATTACTGTAGTTCTCTGATTTTGGTCCCTTTGGAAAGATACCTAGGAGTGGTATAGCTGGAAGGCTATTGTAATTTTAATTGCCAGAATTGAGGGTCCTTCCCTGTTTGGTAGGTGTGTGACATGGAAAACTGAAACTAGGAAAAGCTCTGTTTCTTACTTGAATTTTGCCATAACAGATAAGAAAGAAGGCCTTGGTTAGTAGAAATTACTGCTTTGTGCTATCCTGTCTCCAATTTTAACTCCAACTCTATTGAGACTAGGAGCAGTAAGAAATAAGATTAGTTTGAAGCTGGGCGTGGTGGCGCACGCTTGTAATCCCAGTACTTTGGGAGGCGGAGACCGGAGGATCCAGGTTCGCGGCCAGCCTCAGCTCACGCACACGCACGCGCGCTCTCTCTCTCCCTGTCTCTCTCTCTCTCTCTATTTAGTGAGGCCCTCTGCAACTTCGTGAGACCCAGTCTCAAAATAAAGTATAAAAAATAGGGCCGGGGTCGTAGCGCGGAGGTAGAACGCCCCTGCGTTCAATCCCCGGTACCGCAAAAAAAAAAGATTAGCTTGAGCAGTCCCAATACAGCGTTTATTAAATAAAAATGTTTGTAGCAAGCAAGTCTTGGTTACCAATTCTTAGATATGAGCTAATTAGTTAAAATTCTTGGTTTACATTCATTAAAATTTTTTTAGAAGTCATTTCTTTGTTTGATCAAAGAAATTGGGGTATGTTTACTTTTTTTAAGCATTGCTGTTTTCCTGATTATTTCAGAGATCCCGGATCCAGGTGTGGCTCTATGAGCAAGTGAATATGCGGATAGAGGGCTGCATTATTGTGAGTACCCAGGCTGCTTTTCTCAGAGCAGTTCGTTAGTAGAAAAAGATTTCACAGAAAATGACCAGCCAGAGCACTGTGCAAAAAGAAAGAGAGCCAACTCAAGGAAAGCTTTTCAGGGCCCATTGTTTAGCCTTTCTCCTTGTTCTAGTTGATAGAGGTTGGATAATTAAAAAAAGAGAAAGAAACTAAACTTTAAAAAATAATTTAAGTCCGGGCGTGGTGGCTCACATTTGTAATCCCAGTGCTTGGGAGGCAGAGACTGGAGGATCCGGGTTCGTGGCCAGCCTCAGCTACTTAGTGAGGCCCTCCGCAACTTGCTGAGACCCGGTTTCAAAATAAAGGATAAAAAATAGGGTCGGGAGTGTAGCTTGAAGGTAGAACACCCCTTTGTTCAATCCCCGGTACCGCAAAAAAAAAATTTAAATAATAGTATTAGTATTGGGGGGGGCGACAAAGGAAACAGATTAGAGAGAGGTGAAGATCACGGGGTACTTTCATTCCAGTTAGGCAATATGTGAATAGAACTGGTGGAACTAGTTAAATAAGACTTCCACGGTAGCAGGGGACTCTAAGTAATGGTTTTTGTTTTGTTTTGTTATTTTTTGGTGGTGCTGGGGATAAATCCCAGGTTTGTATTCATGCTAAATCCTTTCTCTACTACTGAGCTGTATACCCTGCTTCAGTAATGTTATAAAGTAAAATAAAATGGGCCAGCCCAGTACGCCTGTGATCCCAGTTCTTGGAAGGCTGAGACAGGAGGATTACAGGTTTGAGACCAGCACGTGGTAACTTAGCGAGACTTGCTTCAAAAAAGACTGGGGATATAACTCAGAGGTAGAATGACCCTGGGTTCAATCTCCAGTACCACAAAAAAAGAAAAGAAAAATGTAGCTGGAAGTATTAGGACACTTTGGAATTCTGTTTAGATAGCAGAGATGCCGTCAGTAATCTCCCTTTCCTCCTTTACTAGTTGGAAAATAGGTATGATCATTTGTGGGGACCATGGGAGAGCAGTGGCAGTAGAAGGTAATTCATATATGCACACATGCTCTATTTTGAGCAGGTTACAAGATAGGGAGAATGGCTTTCAGGCATATCTAATAAAATCCTGTCCAAAAGAGTAATTTGGAACACTGACTCCCTTTGTTATTTAAGGAGATTTTAGGTGATACAGCTGAAAGATCAGTGAAGGGATGAATGTCTAAAGTTAGTTGCCATTTCTCTATCTGGATAGATAATTCTCTTTTAGTATGGTTTGGATATGATTTTACTTGAAAATGACTGTCAATTGACTTATTTCTCTAGGGTTTTGATGAGTACATGAACCTTGTATTAGATGATGCAGAAGAGATTCATTCTAAAACAAAATCAAGAAAACAACTGGGTAAGAATATAGTTGGTCTTAGAGAATTCTCGAAGTCTTTATTTCACTCACAGAATTGAATGACATGCAACTCAACTCATGTTTAAATTTAGTTTGCATTTGAGAAACTGTTTTTAGAGAGAATATACTTTTGAAATCATCCTCTGCCACTTACTCCTTACCCACCCTATTTCTGCTTCTCTCTCTCCTTCCAGACAGCTCTTACCAAGGTCACCAAAGACTAATGGTGTTATGTCTAGTGGTCAGTGTAACTGTTCATTTTCACTCTAAACAGAATGTGGTAGTGTTGGCCCCTCCCTACTTAAAACACTTTGAACCCTTGGCTCTGTGACACCATTCTCAGGTTTTCTTTTCCTTATTTTTTCTTTTTCTTTTTCTTCTTGGTACTGGGGATTAAACCTAGGGACATTCTATGCCTTAGCTACATCCCCATCCCTTTTTACTTTTTTGTTTTGAAGCGCTATTGCTAGGTTGCTGAGAGTCTTACTGAGTTGCTAAGACTGGTCTTGAACCTGCGATCCTCCTGTCTCAACTTCCCAAGTATTGGGATTACAGGCATGTGCCACCATGCCTGGCTCTAGGTTTTCATTTTTTATCTCTGAATCTTTTTTTTTTTTTTTGCAGTACTGGGATTGAACCCAGGGGCATTCTACCTCCAAGCTACACCCCCAGTCCTATTTTTTTATTCTTTATTTTGAAACAGGGTCTCACTAAGTTGCAGAGAGCCTCACTATGTAGCGGAACCTGGCTGCTTCTGTCTCAGCCTCCCAAGTACTGGGATTACAAGCGTGTGCCACCACGCCCGGCTTGATTATTCTGGACTTTTTTATGTTCATTCTTCGAGACCCAGCCATTAAGTGTTAGAGTGGCTCAAGGCTTGGTTCTAGGCCCTCCTGTCACAGTATTTTCCTGGGTACTCAAGACCACAGCTTCAGTTACCATCTATATATTGACTCCCAAATTGATGTCTGTAGCACAGACCCCTCCTCTGAGCATATACAACATTTTACATGAATGTTTCAAAGGCTTTTCAAAGTCAGCATATCAGAAATCAGATTCAGTTTCCACTTAGACATTTGGGGGGGGCAGTGTACTGAGGATTGAACCCACAAGCATTTTACCTTTTTTTTTTTTTTTCTGGTACTTGGGATTGAACCCAGGGCCATTCTACCTCCAAGCTATACCCCCAGCCCTATATTTTTATTCTTTATTTTGAAATAGGGTCTCACTGAGTTGCAGAGGGCCTCACTAAGTAGCTGAGGCTGGCTGCAGACCTGCGATCCTCCTGTCTCAGCCTCCCAAGTACTGGGATTGCAAGTGTGCGCCACGACGCTCGGCTGGCATTTTACCTTTGAACTACACCCCCAGCCCTTTTTATCTTTTGTTTCGAAACAGGGTCTTGCTAAGTTGCCAAGGCTGGCCTTGAACCTGTGATACCTTCCCATCTCAACCTCCCAAGTACCACCACCATGCCCTTGCCCCCACTTATACGCTATTTAGGGCCATTTTGGTGTTTTCTGGCTTACTGAATGGCCCCAGGTTTAATTCAGCTTACTAATTGATTCTCTGCAGCTGTCTCATCCCCTCCAGGTTGTTTTCCAGGCTTCAGTCATCTTTTTTTGTTTTGTGTGTGTGGTACTGGGGATTGAGCCCAGAGGCGTTCTACCTCCGGGCTATTCCCCCAGTCCTTTTTTATTTTTTTATTTAATTTTGTTTGTTTGTGTGTTTGGAAACAGGGTCTCGCTAGGTTGTTGAAAGCCTTACTACCTTGCTGAGGCTGTCCTGGAACCTGAGATCCCTCAGTCTCAGCCTCCCAAGTACTGGGATTACAAGCTTGCCCCACCACAACCGGTTTTAGTCATCCTTTAAAAACACCCATCTGGGGCCGGGCGTGGTGGCACACGCTTGTAATCCCAGTACTTTGGGAGGCGGAGACCGGAGGATCTGGGTTCGTGGCCAGCCTCAGCGCTCTCTCTCTCTCTCTCTCTTCCTGTTTCTCTCTCTCTCTACTTAGTGAGGCCCTCCGCAACTTCGTGAGACCCGGTTTCAAAATAAAGTATAAAAAATAGGGCCGGGGGTGTAGTGCGGAGGTAGAACGCCCCTGGGTTCAATCCCCGGTACCACAAAAAAAAAAAAAACCACCCATCTGACCTTGTCATCCCTTAGTTGAAATTTTTCCTTGACTTTCTGGTGCTAGTATGATAAAACAAAAAAATCTTTCCTGTATTCTGCAAAGTCCTTTGCTATTTGTTCTGATCTCCCTCATCTTGAATCGTACTCTGCCTCATTTTCTGAGCTCTAGCTTCTCTTGTCTTCTTTTAGTTCTTTGAATCTGCACATTTGCCACCACAGTTCTCCCCCTTCACGCCCTGTACTAGGAATTGAACGTAGGGCTTACATATGCCATTGTTCTACCACTGAGCTACATCCCCAGCCTCCCCACCATAAATTTTTGCATATGCTGTTCCCTGTGGCCTTAGAACTCAGCAGATGGCACTTTGTCTAAGAAGCCCAAGGTTTCATTTGGTTTTACTTGGGGTGGGGTAAAACAGGGTATGGTGTGCAGTCTGAGTCTGATGCCTGTCCCATCAGAGCAGAGGCTCCATAAGTGCATGAGCCATACCGTTATTGTTCCCTAATATGCTGGTATTCTTAACAAAGGGGTGTGTGTGTGTGTGTGTGTGTGTGTGTGTGTGTGTTTTACTGGGGAGTTGAACCCAAGGGCTAGAACATGTTCTACCACTGAGCTACATCCATAGCACAGCAAGGGATCTTTAGGATTCATGGTTTCATCAAGAAATGTTGGGTTGAGCCGGGCGTGGTGGCGCATGCTTGTAGTCCCAGTACTTTGGGAGGCGGAGACCAGAGGATCCGGGTTTGCGGGCAGCCTCAGCTCTCTCGCTCTTTCTCTCTGTGTCTCTCTCTCTCTCTCCTTAGTGAGGTCCTCCGCAACTTCGTAAGACCCAGTTTCAAAATAAAGTATAAAAAAATAGGGCCGGGGGTGTAGCGTGGAGGTAGAAGGCCCCTGGGTTCAATCCCTGGTTCCGCAAAAAAAAAAAGAAATGTTGAGTTAAGGTCTACCAGTTGACTTAGACTATAGAAACTATGTGTGTGTACTGGGGATTGAACCCAGGGGCATTCTACCTCTAAGCTACATCCCCAGCCTTATTTATTTATTTGCTTACTTATGGTATTGTGAAGATTGAACTCGGGGGCATTTTACCTCTGAGCTATATCCCAGACCTTTTTTGTTTTGTTTTGTTTTGAAACAGGGTCTTGCTAGTTGCTGAGAGTCTCGCTGTTTGCTGAGGCTGATCTCAAACCTGTGATCTTCCTGTCTCAGCCTCCCAAGTACTGGGATTACAGGTGTGTGCCCTCACTGCATCCGGTGAAACGGTACTTCCATAAAGTAACACCTACCTTCATTAGATTATTATTGAAAAGGAAAGCCTTTTAATAAATGGACACTTGAAAACATTCACATACCCTTGCAAGAGAAAGCATTTTCAAATATTATTCTACAACTGGATATAAAATTCTGAGGCTAAAATATGATTAAATGTCTGAGTGTGTAACTACTAATAGCTTTTCGTTTTTGTTGCAGGTCGGATCATGCTAAAAGGAGATAACATCACTCTGCTACAAAGTGTCTCCAACTAGAAATGATCAATGAAGTGAGAAATTGTAGAGAAGGCAACCCTTTGTTTTTGTAGGTGTCCTTTGCTGAGAGTATGGTTCTAAACATTTGTTCATATTGTTTTGAATACCCTTATGTTATTACCAGATGACAATAAATGCTGTGGGATTGTTTTTATTAAAGAATTTATATTGTTCCTTTTTATTCATGGTAAAGACCTTTTATACAGTTTATTAGCTATCAGTATTTATTTTAGAGTCTCAAAGGACTGGCTGTTGCTTTTCTCAGAACATGGACCTATCCATTCTTGAGGCAAAGAGTAGGAACTCTGCCTGATGGATAATTTTCCAATTCTAATTCTTGAGATTGGGGGTATAGCTCAGTGGTAGAGTGCTTGCCTGACATGTTCAAGGCCCTGTGATCAGTCCCCAGAACAGTAAGAAAACAAAATTTAATTCTGGGTGTTTGAACACTACTGTATCCTTTGGTGTGTGTGTGTGGTGCTGGGGATTGAACCCGGGGTCATTCTACCTCTGAGCTACACCCTCAGCCCTATTTTATTTTTTATTCCAAAACGGTCTCAACTAGTTGCAGCTGTGATCCTCCTGTCTCAGCCTCTCGAGTACTGGGCTTACATGTGTGCATTGCACCCAGCTCAGTTGAGGACATTTTAATGGCTCCATTATTTGCTTAGCATTCCTACTGAGACATTGAAGTCCCTTTAAAGTACATTAAAAATAAGCTCTGTTAAGATTTAACAGGAAGGAGACTTTGTGGGATTGGTAGTTTGAAAAAGACTATAAGCAGAGTTGGTAAATTACTAGGCAGAATAATAGTATATTGGAGAAACACAGCTGTCTTTTATTCTTATCTCTAAGGATTTTGGGTTTTCCCCCCATGATTGTGTATATTCTAGTTCTTATGTGGCCAAACATCCCCTCTCCTAAGAGCTCAGGGTGGTAGAATTCTGTTAAGTGGTTGTTGAGCGTCTGCTGTTTTCTTGGCACAGACTTGAGTAAATACAGTGCAACAGATAGTTTCATTGCCATGTCCCAAGTACTATTTGTTTATTTATTTTGGTACTGGGGATTGAACCCAGAGGCACTCTACCTCCAACCTACACCCCCAGCCCAATTTTATTATTTGGAGACAGGGTCTTACTAGGTTGCTGAGAGCCTTGCAAAGTTGCTGAGCCTGGCTTTTTAAAATTAATTAATTTATTAATTTATTTATTTTTGTGGTACTGGGGATGAAACCCAGAGGCATTCTACCTCTGGGCTACACCTCAGCCTTGTTTTTTTTGAAACAGGGTCTCCCTAGGTTGATGAGAGTCTCACTACTTAACTAAGGCTGTCCTCAAACCTGTGATCCTTCTGTCTCAGCCTCCCCAGTACTGGTATTACAAGTGTGCATCATCACACTTGGCTCCCAAGTGCTATTTAAATTGGATCTTTTCTCAGGTTTGTTTTGTTTTTGAGACTGGGTCTTGCTATGTTGCTCAAACTGGCCTCAAGCTAACAATCTTCCTGCCTTAGCCTCCCAAGTGACTGGTATTACAGGCACACACTACCATGCCCCCAGCTTCCAATTGGATCTTGAAAGGTGAATAAGGCCTATCTTTTTTTTTTTTTTTTTTTTTTTTTTTGCTGTGCTGGGGTTGGAACCCAGGGTCTCACACATGGCTAGGCAAGCACCCTGCCACCAAGCTACACCTCTAGCCCCAAGGCTTATCTTAAAATCTGTTAAAAGACAGATGGGTAAGGAAGGACCAAAAATTCCAGCTCCTGCTTTTTTACATGTCCATAAGGGAGAGAGACTTTTTGTTAAACTGAATAAAGGAAAATCTGAGATAGAGATTTGTAGGTGAATGTAGAAGTTGATCTAGCGTAGAACTTTGCAGTCCAGCTGCAGACCTGTCTTGAACTCATACATTTTGAGTATGAAATTCATTAAACCAACTATAGCACCCAAAGAAAGTATTGAGCAGTAGAGGGAGTTGTAGCCCTAAGACTGCTTTAGTCCTGCTGGTGCAAAGATTGAAGCTCTTTCAGAGCAGAGCAAAGACCTCCCTGCAGTTTTCTTGGCACCAGAATAGCTAGGAAGAAGGATAAAAGCTGGAACAGTATAATCCCTAAGAAAACCTGCTGGCCGCTTTTTCCATTTCCCTGTGCGGCCTTTCTGACCTGGCTGTCCTGTGTAAGCAGAGCTGTGCCTGCTGTGGCTTATTCTGAATGGATCAAGACATGGAAGGTTCTATTTTTGACAGAGCAAACGATGATAGTGAGAAATAAGGTACAGTGAACTCTCACAATTGAGCTCTGTATTTAGAAATCTCTGCTTGCTTTCCTTCTCCACTGGAGCCTGCGGTGTTTGCTTTTTAAGTTGTACTTTTCCACAATCTGTAGATCCTTTCTTCCAACCAGAATTTGTATTGCAGGGGGCGTTGCTCTCTGCTTCATTAAGGTTACTAAAACATGCTACTGGAAAAGCGCTCTTGTCGGCAGCCCTTGGTATGTGAGCAATTATTTTTCTGGAATGGTTGTCGGTTTCTGGGGGGGTCTTTCTAACCACCCACTAACTCTTCGTGTGTCGTTCTTGAAGAGGGGGGTGGGAGGACTGAGAATCAGGCTCTGCAAGGAAAGTAAGTGCTGATCTAAACCTGATGTTCTAGCAGTAGCAGGTTGGGAGACAAAAAACTTTGAAAAGTCTAGGGTTTTTGTGTTTGCGGGTTTGTGCCAACCCTTGTCATGTCACACTTGTCGGCAGTTTTAGGATTAGGGAGAAGATCTGATTTAGATTAAGGTATTATGGACCAGAAAGTGTCATGGCAGTTCCTGAGGCAAGCCTAATAGCATCTCATGTTACCTGGATGATATGGGAGCTTTTCCTTAGCTAATTATTCCTTCTATAAATATAACCACCTACTCATGTGAGTTTTCTGTGAGGAGATGCTTGGCGAAACTTAAGTCTATTAGTACCTAGAGTTTAATTTTAACTTAAAAGTTATAGCCAATGGAATTTTTAAAAATTAAATTTAAGCCGGGTGTGGTGGCACACACTTGTAATCCCAGTACTTGGGAGGCTGAGACAGGAGGATCGCAGGCTCATGGCCAGCCTCAGCTACTTAGTGAGGCCCTCCGCAACTTAGTGAGACCCTGTTTCAAAATAAAGAATAAAAAATAGGACTTGGGGTGTAGCTCGGAGGTAGACTGCCCCTGGGTTCCATCCCCAGTACAAAAAAAAAATTAAATTTAAGCTGAGTCCACGGTGGTTCATGTCTATAATCAAAATCCCAGTACTTGGGAGGCTGAGACAGGAGGATTGCAAGTTCCAGGCCAGCTTCAGCAACTTAGCAAGACCCTGTTTCAAAATTAAAAATAGCCAGACGGGGTGGTACATACCTGTAATTCCAGTACTTGGGAGGCTGAGACAGGAGGATCGCGGGTTCAAGACCAGCTTCGGTAACTTAATGAGACTCTCAGTAACCTTGTGAGGCCCTGTTTCAAAAACAAAAAATTTTAAAAAGTGTGGGGAGGGAATGTGGCTTGGAGGTAAAATATCTCTGGGTTCAATCCCCTGTACCACACACACACACATAAATTAAAAATAAAAAGGGACATAAATAAAAAGGGTTAGGGATGTAGCTTGGAGGTAGAATGCCCTGGGTTCAATCTCCAGTACCAATAAATGAATAAATAAGTAAAATAAATGTAAAAGTATATATTTATTTCTATTTTCTGGAGGGGGATACTAGGGGTAGTACCCAGGGGTGTTCTAGCTCTGAGCTACACACCCCAGTCCTATTTTAATTTTTTTTCTTTTTTTTTTTTTAGCGGTACCAGGGATTGAACCCAGGGGCATTCTACCTCAGAACTACACCCCCAGCCCTATTTTTTATTTATTTTGAAACTGGGTCTCACTGAGTTGCAGAGGGCCTCACTAAGTAGCTGAGGCTGACTGCGAACCCGATCCTCCGGTCTCCGCCTCCCAAGTACTGGGATTACAAGCGTGCGCCACTATGCCCGGCCTATTAATTTTTTGAAACAGGGTCTTGCTGGGTTGCTGAGTCTTGCTATGCTGCTGAGGCTGTCCTTGAACCTGCAATCCTCCTGTCTCAGCCTCCTAAGTATCCCAAGTACTGGGATTACAAGTGTGTGCCATCACGCCCAGCTCTCCTGTTTTATTTTGAAACAGGATCTCACTAAGTTGCTGAGGCTGGCTTCAAACCTGCAATCCTCCTTTCTCAGCCTCCCAAGTATTGGGATTACAGGCGTGTGCCACCTAGCCCAGCAGATAATCACTCTTTAGAGTTAGATGCTTATCCTTCTAGACTTCATGTACAGTTTGATTTTGTTTCTCATTTTGGTATTTTACTTCGTTTTCTGTTTTGTTTTGTTTCTGTGATACTAGGGATTGAACCCAGGGACGTTCTGTCTCCAAGCTATACCCCCAACCCTTTTTATTTTTTGTTCTGAAACCGGGTCTCACTAGGTTGCTGCAAATGTCACTACATTGCTAATGCTGGTCTTGAACCTGCTATCCTCCTGTCTGAGCCTCCCAAGTACTGAGATTATAGGCATTCACCACCACACCCAACTTCTTACTTGTTTTTAAAAATGGGCTGAGCCAGGCATGGTGGCGCACACCTATAATCCCAGTATTTGGGAGGCTCAGACAGGAGGATTGTAGATTAGAGGCCAGCTTCAGGAATTTAGGGAGACCTTGTTTCCAAATAAAAAATAAAATAGGTCTGGAGGTGTAGCTTGGAGGTAGAATGCCCCTGGGTTCAATCCCAAGCGGCACACACAAAGAAAAATTATTGGGCTGGGCGTGGTGACATATGCCTGTAATCCCAGTACTTGGGAGACTGAGACAGGAGGATTGCAGGTTCGAGGTCAGCCCCAGTGATTTAGCAAGGCTCTTAGCAACTTAGACCCTGTTTCCAAATAAAAAAAACAGGGCTGGAATATAGCTCGGAGGTAGAATGCCCCTGGGTTCAATCCCCAGCACCACAAAACAACAACAACAAAAACAAAATAAAACTAATAAAAAGGGCTGGGGGGTAGCTTGGAGGTAGAATGCCTGGGTTCAATCCTCAGTACCAAGTAAGTAAATAAAAATTAATTTTAACTATAAAATACACATAGTACAATATTTGCCATTTTAACTTTTTTTGTGTGTGTGTGGTACTGGGGATTGAACCCAGGGGCATTCTACCTCTGAGCTACACCCCCAGCCCTATTTTATTCTTTATTTTGAAACAGTATCTCACTAAGTTGGGGAGGGCCTCACAAGTTGCTAAGGCTGGCTGCGAACCTGTGATCCTCCTGTCTCAGCCTCCCAAGTACTGGGATTACAAGTGTGCGCCACCACACCCGGCTTCATCCTAACCATTTTTAAGCATACAGTTCATCTTGTGGGGGTTTTTTGTTTGTTTGTTTGTTTGTTTGTTTTTTGCAGTACTGGGGATGGAACCCAGGGGCATTCTACCTCTGACCTACACCCCCAGCCCTATTTTTTATTCTTTATTTTGAAACAGGGTCTCACTAAGTTGCGGAAGCCTCACTAAGTAGCTGAGGCTGGCCACGAACCCGGATCCTCCAGTCTCAGCCTCCCAAGTACTGGGATGACAAGCGTGCGCCACCACGCCTGGCTGTTGGGTACTTTATATTTGCAGTCGTACCCTCTTATGAATTGACCCTTTATATACAATACTCTTCCTGGTCTCTTCTTACAGTCTTTGACTTAGTCTGCTTTGTCTGATGTAAGTATAGTTATTTCCGCTCTCTTGGTTTCCATTGTGTGGAATATCTTTTTCTAACCCTTCACTCTCAGTCTGTGTGTGTCCTTGAAACGAGGTGAATCTTGTATAGGCGGTATATATTTGGAATTTCTATACATTCAGTCACTCTGTGTCTTTATACTAGAGGTAGGGGTGTGGGGGGGGATTGAACCCAGGGGTATTCTACCCAGCCCTATTTTTATTTTTTTTTTAAGTTTGAAACAGGGTCTTGCTAGGTTGATGAGTTTCAGTACTTGCTGAGGCTGTCCTCGAACCTGCGATCCTCCTATCTCAGCCTCCCAGGCATACTAGAGAATTCAGTGCATTTATATTTGTGGTAATTATGGATAGGTAAGGACTTACCCTTGACCTTTGTTAGCTGTTGTCTGGTTGTTTTGTAGATACTTCGCTTCTTCCTCTCTTGTCTTCTTTGTGGCTTGATGGTTTTCTATAGTGGTATATTCTCATTCCCAGCCCTCCTTTCTGTTTTTGTTTTGTGCTTCTAAAGATCTTTGCTTTGTGGTTACCATGTGGCTTACATAGAAAATCTTATACTTACACCAGCCTATTTCAGACTGATCAATTTAACTTTGATTGCATATAACAACTCTACACTTTTATCTCCCCCCCTTATTTTTTAATATTAGAATTTATATAAGCCGGGCGTGGTAGTGCACGTTTGTAATCCCAGTACTTGGGAGGCTGAGACCGGAGGATCTGGGTTTGCGGCCAGCCTCAACTACTTAGTGAGGCCCTCCACAACTTAGTGAGACCCTGTTTCAAAATAAAGAACAAAAAATAGGGCTGGGGAAGTAGCTTGGAGGTAGAATGCCCCTGGGTTCAATCTGCAAAAAAAAAAAAAAAATAGTACCGCAAAAAAATAAAGAAAGAAAGAATACAAAATAGGGCTGGCGGTGTAGCTCAGAGGTAGAATGTCCCTGGGTTCAATCCCCAGTACAGCAAAAAAAAAAAGAATATATCATTTTGTAATGTGTACTCCTTGATAATTTATTTTAGCTGTAGTTGTTATTATTTTTTTTTTTTTGATAGTACTGGGAATTGAAACCAGGGGCACTCTACCACAGAACTACATCCCCAGTCTCTTTTTTTTTTTCTTTTTGATACAGGGTCGTGCATGTTACCCAAGCTGAGCTTGAACTTGTGATCCTCCTGCCTTAGCCTCCTAAATAGCTGAGATTACATGACTGTGCCACCATGCCTGGCAATAGTTTTGTCTTTTAATCCTTATACAGGAGTAAAATTGACTATCATTACAGTCTAAGAGTATTCTGAGTATGGTTCTGATTTATTGATGCTGTTGAGTTGGGTCTTTCATATATGTCTCATGTTTGTGTTAATCAGCTTTTTGTCACTGTCACAAATATCTGAGGAAAGCAACTTAGAAAAGATTGATTTCGGCTCACGGTTTCAGAGGATTCGGTCCCTGGTGGGCTGGTTCTAGTGCTCTGAGCCTGAGGTGAGGCAGAGCATCATGGTGGAAGAGTGGGGTGGAGGAGAGCTGTTCAGCTCATGGCAGCCAGGAAGAAGAGAGAGGGAGGGGCCAGGAAGAAGAGACACCCTTCAAGGATGTGCCCCCAGTGACCTACTTTCTCCAACCATGATTCTCCCTACAGTTTCCACCGTTTCCCAGTAGTCCATTCAGCTATCAGGGGTCAGTCCATTGACAGGGTCAGAGTCCGCATGATCCAGTCACTTCCCAAGGGCCTTACCTTTGAACGCATCTGCATTTGGGGACCAAGCGGTTAACATATGAGCTTTCGGAGGACATTCTAGATCCACCCATAACAATGTTATCAACTAGTGGCTTTTTGTTTCAGCCTAACACTCCCCTTAGCAATTCCTGTAGGACAGGTCTAGTGATGATGAACTTCCTTAGCATTTGTTTGGGAAAGTTTTACTTCCCTCATGTCTGAAAAACAAAGAATTCTTGGTTGGTAGTTTCTCTGACACTTGGAATATATCCTCCATGCATTCCTGGCCTCCATGTTTTCTGCTCTGAAATCTGCTACTAGATATACATATATTGCGTGCGTGTGTGTGGTACTAGGGATTGAACTCAGAGGCATTCTACCTCCAAGCTACACTCCCACCCCTATTTTATGTTCTTTATTTTGAAACAGGGTCTCATTAAGTTGCGGAGGGCCTCACTAAGTAGCTGAGGCTGGCCATGAACCTGTGATCCTCCTGTCTCAGCCTCCCAAGTATTGGGATTACAAGCGTGCACCACCACACCTGGCTTTACTAGTTATATTGGCTATGTATATGATGTGTTTGTATATGATGTGTTTCTTATTTCTTCTTGCTCTAAGAATTTTTCTTTGTGTGTGGGTGTGTGCACATGCTGTGTATTGAATGAACCTAGGACCTTGTATATGCTAAACATTTACTTTGCCACTGAACTATACCCCCAGCCCCATTTTATTTTTTTATTTTAATTTTATTTTAGTGTGTGTGTGTTACTGTGGTCCAAGGGCATTCTACCTCTGAGCTACACCCCTAGCCCTATTTTATTATTTTATTTTGAAACAGGGTCTCACTAAGTTGCTGAAGCTGGCCTCGAACCTGTGATCCCCTATCTCAGCCTCCCAAGTACTGGGATTACAAGCATGCACCACCACACCCAGCTTATTTTTTATTTTGAAACAGGGCCTCACTAAGTTACTAAGGCTGGCCACAAACCTGAAATCCTTCTGTCTTAATCTCCTGTTATAGTTAGATATAAAATGTTCCCTAAAGGGCTCATTTATTAATGTTTGGAGTTGATATAATTGAGTCTTGAGGGTGTAATCCCAGAAGTGGATAAATTAACCTGGGTGGTCCCTGGCAGGGTGTGGCTGGAGGCCGTGGTCCCTGGGGCATGGCCTTGGAGCTCAACAGATGGCTCCTCCTCCCCTGCTCGCTCTCTTGTTTCTGGTCTCCATAACGTGAGGAGCACAGCCCATGCGCTCTCCCTCTGCCTACTGCCGCCATGTCCTGAGATCCATGGTCCCCATCTCACATGGACTGAGCCCGAAACCATGAGAAAATAAATCTTTCCTCTAAGTCACGTGGTCAGTCTTTTAGATTATAGCTGCAAGAATGCTGACCGGAACACCTCCCAAGTACAGGCATGCGCCACCACGCCCAACTCAAACTTCTCACTCGGTTCATGTGTTATTTCCAAATTTTCTATCTGTCTATTCTTGTAGTTCACTGAACTTCTTTAAGAGAATTATTCCAAGTTCTTTGTCAGTCATTTCATGTATCTCCATTTCCTTAAGGTCTTTTGTTGGAACTTGATTAGCTTCTGGAGGTGCCATGATTCCCTGATTTTTTTGTAATCCTGTCTCCTTGCACCATTGTCTGCACATCTGAGAGGCACACCCAGCCTCTTCTGGCCTCTACAGGTGTTCTTTGGCAGGGCTGGGCCTTCACTGTTTAGTCTAGCCTGTGATTCTGGAAGGGCCAGCTGGTGCTGCCCCTGGGCAGGCAGAGCTGACTGTGGCTCTCTAGTCTCGAGGCTGCGCCCTTTGTACAGATGTCAGGTGGGGCTTGCTGGACTCCAACTGTCATGTGTGACCACAATCCAAAAAAAAGTGACAGCAAAAAACTAATTCCTGGGAAAGATGAACTTGGATCTTCATTCCCTGTCTATAGAAGCTGCTGTCTCTGGAGTAGCAACAGACTTGTCTTATCTGTAGGGCCACCCAGAATCAGAGAGGTTTTGCTGGGCAGGGGAAATTGCAAAGGGAGACTGGGTAGGAATAGGTAAATCCTATGCCCTTTCCTGTTAGACTTCTTTGCTAAATCACAGATAAAGTTAGACAGTAGAAGTGGGAGGGGGAAGTTGGTATTTTTTCCAGAAAAGTAGCCTTCTTTTGATCCTATATTTGGTAAGGGACTCCATTTGGGAGGGGTGTGTGTGTGTTGTACTGGAGATTGAACCCAGAGGCATTCTACCTCCAAATGACACCTCCAGCCCTATTTTATATATATATTTTTTTTTTGAAACAGGGTCTCACTAGGTTGCTGAGGGTCTCACTACATTGCTGAGGCTGTCCTCAAACCTGCAACCTTCCTATCTCAGCCTCCCAAGAACTGGGATTACAGGTGTGCACCACCACTTCTGGCTGAGGGTATTTCTTATTTCTTTTTTTTAAATACTTTTATTGGTGCCTTGTAATTATATATCATAGTGAGAGTCAAAGTGCATGCACATATCACTTGGTGTATTTCCCTATGTATCTCCCTTCCTTATTTTTCTTCTTTTTTTTATTGGACATTACTGTATGCTAGGCAGAGGGAAGTACATAAAATCTGGTCTCTATTTTCAGAGATGTGGGGACACGATACAGAATAGAGGGAACAGTAACATACCCATGTGTAAGTCCCAACATATAATCACCCAAACCTGTCAACCTGTTTCATAGGGCTGTTGGAATAATTTAATGAGATAATATATTCATCAAACCTCAGAAATTCAAGAAGCATTTTTACAAATGATATTGTGTGTGTGTGTGTGTGTGTGTGTGTGTGTGTGTGTGTGTGTGTTGCTAGGGATTGAACCCAGGGGCATTCAACTTCTGAGCTACACCCCCAGCCCTATTTTTCATTATTTAGTTTGAAACAGGGTCTAGCTAGGTTAATGAGAGTCTCACTATTTGCTGAGACTATCCTTGAACCTGTGATCCTCCTGTTGCAGCCTCCCAAATACGGGAATTACAGGTGTGCGCCACCACACCCAGCAAAATAAAAACATTAAAAAAAAAAATAGATGAGTAGTTGGGTGTGGTGGTGCATACCTGTAATCCCAGTACTTGGGAGGCTGAGACAGGAGGATCGCATGTTCAAGGACAGCCTCAGCAAGTAGTGAGACTCTCATCAACCTAGCAAGACCCTGTTTGAAAATAAAAATAAAATATGGCTGAGGGTGTAGCTTGGAGGAAAAATGTCCCTGGGTTTAATCCCCAGTACCCACCCCCCAAAAAAAGAGAGAGGCAGAGATGGAGATGTAGCTCTGGTAGAGTACTTGCCTGCTGTGCAAGGGGCAGGTGAGGTAGGCCCTGGGTTTAATCCCCAGTACTGCAATAAATAAAAAGAATGGCCAGTTGTGGTGGCACACGCCTGTAATCCCAGGATTTGGGAGGCTGAGACAGGAGGATTGCAGATTCAAGGCCAGCCTCAACAACTTAGGTCCTTAGCAATTTAGTGAGACTCTCTTTCTTTCTTTGTTTCTTTGTTTCCTTCCTTCCTTCCTTCTTTCTTTTTTTCTTTTTGTGGTACTGGGGATTGAATTCAGGGGCATTCTACCTCTGAACTACACCCCCAACCCTATTTTATTATTTTGTTTTGAAACAGGGTCTCACTAAGTTGCTGAGGCTGGCCGTGAACCTGCGATCCTCCTGTCTCAGCCTCCCAAGTACTGGGATTACAGGCAGGTGTCACCACACCCAGCTGAGGTCCAGTTTCAAAATAAAATAGCCAGGTGTGGTGGCACACACTTATAATCCCAGTACTTAGGAGGCTGAGACAGGAGGATCGCAGGTTTGAAGCCAGCCTCAGCTACTTAGTGAGGCCCTCCGCAACTTAGTGAGACCCTGTTTCAAAATAAAGAATAAGCCGGGCGTGGTGGCGCACGCTTGTAATCCCAGTACTTTGGGAGGCGGAGACCGGAGGATCCGCTCTCTCTCTCCCTCTCTCTCCCTGTCTCTCTCTCTCTCTCTCTCTCTCTCTCTCTCTCTCTCTCTCT
>PVJS01029320.1:0-24859 GCA_004027185.1 Glis glis
GGATCCGGGTTCGCGGCCAGCCTCAGCTCTCTCTCTCTCTGTCTCTCTCTCTCCCTGTCTCTCTGTCTCTCTCTCTCCCTGTCTCTCTCTTCCTGTCTCTCTCTCTCTCTCTCTACTTGGTGAGGCCCTCCGCAACTTCGTGAGACCCGGTTTCAAAATAAAGTATAAAAAAATAGGGCCAGGGGTGTAGCACGGAGGTAGAACGCCCCTGGGTTCAATCCCCGGTACCACAAAAAAAAATAGTTAATAGTTTTGCCTTATGTTATATCAAATTAGATTCAAATTTTCTTTTTTTTTTTTTTGTGGTACCGGGGATTGAACTCAGGGGCATTAGATTCAAATTTTCTGAAGAGAACTTGAAGTAAAGTCATGAATTAGGAGCCCAAAGAGTAAAGTAAGTCTGAGAAGACACCCATCATTCAGGCAAGGATGTCCGTTGTGCCCTTCCGTAAGTCCACAGGGCCATACTCGTTGCTGTCAGGTGAGAGAATGGCCACAGTGTGCTCCCCAGAATCAGCGGGGCAACACTTATTGAGATAATGAAAGCGAACCCATGTCTATGAATGCCGGTTCCAACAGAGTGATTGTAGGGATGGACTTGGATACTCACAGCTGTTGGCAGGCCTCAGGTCCTTGCCAGCTCTTGACCAAAACATCAAGTTTTTGGTTTTGTTTTGTTTTGTTTTTTGCCAACTTAGGGTAGTTGACAACATGGCAACTGGCAAGCTGGCATCCTCCAGAACAAGCAAATGGAAGAAAGAGAGAGAGAGAGAGAGAGAGAGAGAGAGAGAGCAGTAGAGGAAAGCCCAAGACAGAGTCCACAATATTTTTGCTCAATATTTTTGCTTACTAAAATCAGAAATGACATCCCATCACTTCTGCTAGATTCTGTTCACTAGGATTACATCACTAAATCCAGACTGCACTCATGGCAGGACACTACAGAAGGGCACAGATGCCAGAAGTTGGGAGCAACTGTAGAGGCTTCCTCCTGAATTAATTAATCTCATATGCAAATTGCCAGTAATACCATCCAGGCCACCATTCGGTGGTTGGACTCATTTGACACGCATCAGTCCTGTTTTCAAGGCTCCTCGCTGCACTGCACCTTACACCACTCGTTCCATCTTACAAGCGTCTTATTCTGGCCACTACTTAAGCATGCACATTTTTGTCTTACTTTTCTGGCCACTGTTTCTATTCTTTTTCGCAGGACCATTTTACTCTGACATACTTTCAGAATTTCCAGAAAGGACTTTATTCTTCACCTTATTCTTTTCATCAGATGTCACGTATTCACATATTCTTGTATCAATTAAATGAACATTTACTGAGCATCTAACACGTATTAGGCATCCTGATGTCAACCACTTTAGTTGGGAGAACCATTCAAAAGTTAAACTCCTTTGAATCAGTGTACAGGATTTCTCTATATTCACATTATTGGCTCTGGGGACATATGTGCTGGAGACATCTTTTGATTCTACTCTGCTTATACAAAATTTAGGATCACCTGCATTAACAGGTGGGGGAAGAACAGATTATTCAGCTTTACTGTTTTCCATTTTGCTTCTGGAACATCTGATGCAATTTTACAAGTTGGTAATGCTTGTCCTGAATTTGCTCATCTGAAAGTGATTTAAGTTGAACAATTTAATGATTGGAACATTTTGGAGCTTTTTCCAGGGCACCAAAACTCTTAACAAGGTTTATGATTTCTGTAGCGCTCCACCGACTGTTCCCAGCTGTCGGGGAGCCCATACCCAGTCTCTCTGCATCTCCACAGATCTGGCCTCATGGAGATGTGTTTTCATACCTTTCATTTCCTTAAAATACTTCCCTGCTGATCTTAGGATCAGGCTCTGATTATGGTAAAACACCAGAGAGAAGAATGGCCCAAGATGGGCAAACATTACAATAAACACTAATCATTTGGTGGAACAGTCTTTGAACCTGGAGGTCTGGGAGCAGCCAAAATTCCTTCCAATGACCTGATAGTACTCTGTTGAGCTAGAAGATAAATAGGAAGGAAACTGCAAAAACAAAAGTTGTAGCAATTGTTACCAATACTTTCTGACTGGTTCTTCGAAAAACCAAATAATAGCAATTTGAGGGTTAGATGAATAATGTATGAGTCTGAAGAAGGTGATACTTAGTTAAATGCCATCCTCACTCAGGGAGCAAATATCACACAGGCCATTTTAATAACTTGTCGGAGGAGGCTGTCATTGACAGAGTGAGCATTCCCACACACTGGCAGCGTGAACATTCACTTGCTCTCAGAAAATGCCTGCTAGCTTCCTCTTCTTTCTCCTTTCCCTCACCCTGAGCATTTTTCCAGGTTTCCTTTATATTCTCAACATGACTTTATAAAAAGGCCCTGAGCATTTCTAACACTAAGCTGTATTAAGGAGCTGGACAGATGTCAAAGAGAAAACCATTAAGGGCAGGGTTCCAGAAAACACATACCCAAGTGACTTCATTCCTAGCTCTGTCGCACAGTGTTGTCCTTGGCCAAAATGTGATTAATTCCCTTCAACCTCTGAAAGAGCTAGAAGCATCTAAAAGTGTTGGGATTTATGTCAAAGGGTTTTGTTTAGATTTTTAAACTGTTGTTCTACTATAGTAGAAAGTTATTTTTAGCTCACACTTCTTTATTCCTCTTCAATCATGTCTGATTTGGCATAGGAGAAGCTTTCCAAATTAAGTCACTGATCGGTTCAGGCTAAAAGGAGATTTCTGCTCTTTAATAGTCTTTGACAAGGAAGACACATTTTAGTGTATATGGTGGTTTAATCAGATTTCTGTTGCAGTGACAAAATACCTGAGAAAATCAACTTAAAAGGGGGAAAGGCTTATTTTAGCTGTTGGTTTCAGAGGCTTTAGTCTGTGGTCCATCGGCTCCATTGTTTGGGACCTACGGTGAAGCTGCACATCCTGGCAGGGAGGGGGTGGTGATACATGGCTGCTCACATCATGGCGGCCAAGAAATGGAGAGAGAAAGAGAAGAAGGGGCCAGAGTCTCAATATTTCCTTCAAGAGCATGCCCCTAATGATCTAACTTTTTCTATTAATCCCCACCTTCTAAATTTTCCACACCTCCTAACAGTGCCACAAACTGGGGACCAAACCTTCAACACATGGGCCTTTGGGGGACACATCAGACCCAAACTATAGTGTATGGTCAATGAGCAACAACTTTGGGCTCAAGGGAATCAAGGCAATTTGCACTACTAAACAGAGCAGAGAACTGAACTTCTGTAAGGCCTTGGGACTCTTCAATTTTATTCACTATTTACCAGCAGCTATCTTATTAGAGATTCTTCTGCAGATTCTATCAAAGAGTAACAATGACAATAAGGCATGGTCTCCTGCCCTCAGGGAGCTCCGGTGGGTGCTTGATGGGGTGAGGTAGGGGGAGGAACACATGCAAACAAATAATAGCAAAAAAGACTTGAGACTCCATAAAGAAAAATATCTCTCAATAAGTAAGGTAAGTAATTGCCTACTGAACATAATTGCCTATCAGAACATGTGTAAAATGGTAACATCTTCAAAATATATGGTATGGAAATCCACAAAATTCAAAGTTGTTAAGGCAGATGTGATGGTACATGCCTATAATCCCAGTACTTGGAAGGCTGAGACAGGAGGATCCCAGGTTCAAGGCTGGCCTCAGCAATTTAACAAGACCCTCAGCAACTTACTGAGACCCTGCTTCAAAATAAAAAATAAAATAGGGCTCGGGTTGTAGCTCAGAGGTAGAATGCCCCTGGGTTCAATCCCCAATAAAACACACACACACACACACACACAGACACACACACACATACACACACACACACACACACACACACACACTCACATACACACACCCCCAAAAAACTTGTAGAAGTACATAATCCACTGGATGAATCAAATGATATGTCTGTGTGAAAAAAAAATTTAAAGGAATAGCTGATAGAACCCAGTGTAATTGATGAGGTCTATCTCTACTTCTAAAAACCTTGAAGGCATTCCAAACTACAGCCACCAGAGAGCCTTTTTGGACACTGGAGTCACTTTGTCCCTGATACAAAGGAAGTGAAAACAGCATCCGTAATAGTTTCTCCAAAACACCCTTGTTCCTATGCTGAGGAGCCGTATGTGAGGTGGGTCCCCAAGAGAGCCCGCAAGACAACCTATCGTCGTGGTCTTAGCCCCTGTTCCAGTAAGTAGAAGGAGGGGCCCAGGAGGTAAGGGAAACTGTGGTGATTCCAGATACTGGAAATGAAGGTGTTTCAGCCTTATAGGGAACAGAAAACCTCTTTTTGTCTTCCCGCTGATTTTTCCTCCCTAAATGAATTCTTCAGCTCTTACGACTCCTTGACAATCTCAGCACACGTCCATCTCCCCATTCTTGGAGCAATCCAGCACTTGGTTATTTTCTGTGTCAAATGTCCATCTGGACTCTGATCAGATTCTACACTAAGCTGTTCATTCATAGCTGGAGCTCCTCCTATACACAGGCAAAATGCTCACCGCTGGGAGACCCCTCAGCAAGGCCTCTGTCCCCGAAGATGCAAACTCATGAAAGACACAATTACACACTGTGAAAGGTCCCAGGAAGGAAATCGATAAGGTGCTATGAGGGAAAATAACATCTCAGTGGAGGTGATCTTTACCCTGAGACCTAAAACCAGAGAAAAGGCCAGCCACACAAAAGGGGCCGAGGGAAGGAAAACCGTCCAGTCAGAGGAACAGAGATGGAAGGAGGTGGACCTCCTCAAGGAAGTGGCAGAGGGCCGGGTGACTGAAGCTTGGTGAGCAGGGGGGCAGAGGCAGGAGATGAGGTCTAGGAGGGAGGGACAGAGGGATGGATCAGGCAGGCCAGGGAAGGGACCCAGTATTATACTCCATTCAACACCTGGTACCCAGCACAGACCTTTGCTCAGAGTGAACTTTGAGCAAATACTGGGCAGTTGAAGTGACTCAGAAGTCCCAATCAGGTGCCGACACCTTCCAGAGCCTCCCTGCCCATCGGTCATCCTGAGCTAGCTTCAGCATGAGCTGAGACTCCCACAGGTCTCCCCTCAAGCCTGTGTTTGGCAGTGTAGTTTTGATTTGCGCTTCCCTGATGGCTAATGATGTCAGACATTTTTTTCATATATTTGTTGGCCATTCGTATTTCTTCTTTTGAGAAGTGTCTATTCATTTCAATGGCCCATTTCTTAATTGGGTCATTTGGTGGAGTTTTGTTTTTTGTTTTTTTAGTGTTAAGTTTTTTTAGTTCTTTATATATTCTCTATCTATATCTATCTATCTTCTATCTATCTATCTATCTATCATCTATCTATCTTATATATAGTCCTCTATCAGAGGAGTAGCTGGCAAAGACTCTCCTAATCTGTAGGCTCTCTCCTCAGACTCTTGATTTTATCCTTTGCTGCACAGAAGTTTTTAAATTTGATGGTATCCTGTTTATTGATTCTCAGTTTTATTTCCTGAGCTTTGGGGGTCTTGTTGAGAAAGTCTCTACCAGTGACTATATGTTGGGAAGTTGGCCCTATACCCTCTTCTAGTAATTTCAAGGTTTCTGGTTTAATTTCTGGGTCTTTGGTTCATCTTGAGTTGACTTTTGTGTAGGATGAGAGATAGGTGTGGGGGGGGGGCGGTCCTGGGGATTGAATCCAGGGACATTCTACCTCCAAGCTATACCCCCAGTCCTATTTTATTTTATTTTGGTTTTTGAAACAGGGTCTTTCTAGGTTGCTGAGAGTCTTGCTACTTGCTGAGACTGTCCTTGAACCTGCAATCCTCCTGTCTCAGCCTCCCAAGTACTGGGATTACAGGTATGTGCCACCATATCCGGCTTACTTTCATTCTTCTACATATGGCTGTCTAGTTTTCCCAACACTATTTGTTGAAAGGCTGTCTTTTCTCCGGTGTATGTTTTTGGCCCCATTGTCAAAAATCACCTGGCTATAAGTGTAAGACTTGTCTCTGTATCTTCTATTCTATTCCATTAGTCTGTGTGTCTGTGTTTGTGTCAATACCATGTGGTTAGTGTTATTGTTACTACAGCTCGGTAGTATAATTTGAAATCAGTGTTGTGAGGCCTCCAGCATGGTGCTTATTGCTCAGGATTGCCTTGGCTATTCAGGGTCTTTTGTTATTGGTCATGTCCATCCCCCACTCAGGCTTCTCCCAGGAAATGGGGAATTCAGTGAACAAGAAAGACTTTGGTGAGCTTGTCTTGTCACTAACTCACCTCTGAGAGGGACCAGCAGTGTGGATGACGTCTGAGACTCGAGAGTCACGCTGCAGAGGTCCTTCTCCTGGCTTCATTATCCACTAGCTGTGTGTTGTGGGGTAAATCAGTTAACTGCCTGAGCCTCAGGTTCCTCTCCTGTGAAATGGGTCTAATAAGAGTAGGGTTTCTGTAAGGATTCAATGGAATGGTGCCTGGCACATAGTAAGCACTAAGTTATTATCTATTGCTAGCTGCTGCTATATTATTATTATCAGTACTAGTATTATCAACCATGGACCCTAGGAAATGTAAAATTTCCAAATTGCACCCTTCCCCTCTCTATTTGGAGAAACCCTAAGGCTCAGCTCGGCGCCATTTCCCCTGTGAGGGGTTCCCAGATAACTTCAGCCAGAGGTGACAGTTCCCTCCTCTCTGCCATGCAGTGATTCATATGCTTCTCTCAGTGACACTGGTATTTACCAAAGCACGAGGTCCAAACTGACCTGCCAGCGATCTCCCAGAGCACACACTTGTGCCTACCTGGACCCAAGCAGCATTTTGTTTCTTGCCTGGACAAGTATGGTCCTGCCAGAGGAGAGGACTGTGAGGATGGAGGAACAGCAGGAGGAGTTTAAACCACGTGGAAGCCTTCCCCAAGGAACAACTTTCAACACAAACCATGTCAGGCCTTCAGTGAGTATCCACCAGACCATGTTTGTTTACATGGAAATCCCTGCCCTCTCCTTTTGTAGGCCCCAGAAAGGCTGCCTGAGATCCCACTGCACAAGGCAGACCCTCAGCCAGGGCCTTCCCCCTCTGGCCTCACAGCTGACCTGGCCACTTCCAGACCCTTTCCCTAGTTCTTTGTGTCCCATGAACCAAGGGCATGACTGGCTCTGATTATGCCTGAGTAGAACCCCAGGAAATCAGGAAATTTTGCCTCTGAGATCTGTTCTTGGTCAGGAGCCAAAGAGACCCAGTTTTGTCTTCTGCTACCAAAAATATATTGTGTTTCATCTCTGTCATATGCTTAATTCAAAAGAGTAACTAAAACATGCTGGGTAAATACATGTGCTATTTTTATTCCCACCTCCCATGTGCACACCCGCCTTCTCATCCAAATGTAGCCTTTAGCTCCTGGAGTCACACAGCAGCCCAGCTGTTGCAATGGAAAAAATGAAAATCCCCAATCAGATGAACGATTGCTTCAGTAGCCTCCTCTTCTCCTCTCCACCTCTTGCCTCACTGTCCTCTCAGCCAGCTTGCCTGGGGTGAGGAACACGTGAAAAAAAAATAGAGGGGGGTTGGGCTTTGGCTTCTGTCCAAAGAAACCAATGACTATTTGGAGACATAATAAGTCCAGGTCTTAAGTACAACTTGTGCTTCAGCCATCAATGTTACTGTCCCTGGATTCCAGGATAGCCCCTTACCCTCCAGAATTGCCTGCCGCCTCAGGAGGCCATCCTCCTTAAGAGTCCAGATGACTTATAAACGACTAACACATAGCAGATACTCAGGAAATCATTTCAAAATGTTGGATGGAGTTCACGCCATGCTAGTTTGTAAAAATAGAAACATGGAAAATCAATAAAATGGGAAGTAATTGTATTATAAAACTACTCTTTGTTCTTTACATGGTCAATGATAGTAATTTAAGTAGCCATCTCTCTGAGCACATACACAAGAGAGTCACTTTTGAGAGCTGCATATAGTGAAAAGAGACATTGCTACTCATTGCTCAGCTCTGGCCTATGGTTGGGGTGGCTGCCCTCCTGCACCTGAAAACCAGGCTCTTTCCTCTTGGTTTCATGATGGGGTTCACAGATTCCGACATGGTGGCAGAATGACCCAGGCTGATCTTCTTTAAAAAAAATTATTAGTTCATTGCAATTATGCTTCATAGTGAGGTTCAAAGTGATACAACATACATGCACACAGTTCTTGGTGTATTTCCCTTTACATCCTACCCCACCCCCCTTCTCCCTCTCCATACATGTTTGGTGAAATTGATAGTAATATCTTCACATATTGCCATAGTAGTATTTGAACTATTTCCTTCTTCAATCCTCCTTCTTCCTTTCCTTATCTCCCTCCCCCAGACCCCTTCCACTACTCTATAGGTCTCTCTCCACATTATTTAAAGTCCCTTTTGTTTCCTATTTTCTCTCTAGCTTTCATATATGAGAAAAATCATACACAGCTCTTGACTTTGAGACTGGCTGATTTCAGCATAATATTCTCTAGTTCTACCCATTTTTTTGCAGATGACATAATTTTGTTCTTCTTTATGGCTGAGCAGAATTCCATTGTGTCTATATACATTTTCTTTATCCATTCTCCATAATTTGGCTATTGTGAATTATGCTGCTGTAAACATGGCTATGTATTACTATACTTTAATTCTTTTGGAAAAATACTGAGGAGTGGTATAGCTGAGTCATATTGTGGTTCTATTCCTAGTTTTTTGAGGAACCTCCACACTGATCTCTACAGTGGTTGTACTAATTTGATATCCCACCAACAGTGAAAAAGGGTTTCTATTTCCCCACATCCTCACCAGCATTTATTATTGCTTGTATTCTTGATGATTGCTATTCTAACTGGAGTTAGATGGAATCTCAGTGTAATTTTGATTTGCATTTCCCTGATTGCTAGTGATGTTGACTTTTTTTCATATATTTATTGACCAATTGTATTTCTTCTTTTGAGAAATGTCCATTCAGTTGAATTGCCTTTTTCCTTTTTTGTCTTGGGTTATTATTTTGGAGGGTGCTAAATTTTTTTTAGTTCTTTATATGTTGTAGATATTAGTCCTCTATCAGAGAAGTAGCTGTCAAGATTTTCTCCCATTCTGTAGGCTCTCTCTTATTTCCTTTGCTGCGCAAAGGCATTTTAATTTAATATCATCCCATTTATTGATTCTCTGTTTTATTTCCTGAGCCTTGGGGGTCTTATTGAGAAAGTGTCTACTGTGCCTAGATGTTGGAGAGTTGGTCCTATGTTTTATTCTAGTAATTGCATAGATTTAGGTCTAATTTGTAGGTCTTTAATCTATCTTGAGTTGATTTTTGTGCACAGTGAGAGAGAGGTATCTAATTTCATTCCTCTACATAAGGCTATCCAGTTTTCCCAGCACCATTTGTTGAAGAGGGGCTATCATTTCTCCAGCATGTTTTTTGACTTCTTTGTCAAAAATAAACTGGCTATAAGTATGCAGATTTGTTTCTGTATCTTCTATTCTGTTGGTCTAAGTGTCTGTTTTTGCCAATACCATGCTTTTTTAGTTACTATAGCTCAGTAGTATAATTTGAAATCAGGTATTTTGATGCTTCCAGCATGGTTGTTATTGCTCAGAATTGCTTTAGCTATTCTGGGTCTGTGGTTCTTCCATATGAATTTTAGGACTTTTTTCTAGATCTGTGAAGAATGTTGCTGGTATATTGATAGGATTACATCGAATCTATAGATTGCTTTGGATAGTATGGCCACGTTGATGATGTTTATTCTGCTTATCCAAGAAAATGGGCAGTCTTTCCATCTTCCGTTTCTTTCTTAAAAGTCCTGTAATTTTCATTGTAGATGTCTTTTTCTTCCTTGGTGCTCTTAGTTGAGGGATCTCTGAGGGCTGAGAAGTGGCTTTCTTTGATGTAGCACCTCCTACTTTCCCTGAGTAACAGATCACAGTCTGTGGGCATCTGGGGAAAGTGGGGGTGGGACTGGTAAGGGCTAAAGGTGCCAGGAAACTGAGGGGATTGAGAGGAGATTGGGGAGCCAGCATTGTTCCAAAGAAGGATCCTGACTT
This sequence comes from Glis glis, assembly GCA_004027185.1. Taxonomy (NCBI): domain Eukaryota; kingdom Metazoa; phylum Chordata; class Mammalia; order Rodentia; family Gliridae; genus Glis; species Glis glis. Next base: position 10,035 of record PVJS01029320.1, read on the forward strand.
GGATTTCGTGTTAGTCAGCTCAGGCTGCCATGACAAAATACCATGGACTGGGCGGTTAGAAGAACAGATGCTTCAGGTCTTGGCTAGCCTCGATCCTTCTGTCTCAGCACAGCCCCCCCCCCGCCACCCCCCACACACCCCAGTACCACACGCAAAAAAAATGCTTAATTCTCTCAGTTCTAAAGGTTGGAAGTTTCAGATTAAGATCCTGCAGGGTCCTTTCTGAGAGGCTGCTCCTTCTGACCTGCAGATGGCCGCTACCTCCTCCCTGCTGTGGCCTCACAGGGCCTTTCCAAATCTGAATGTGTGGAGAAAGAAGCTGAGCTCTGTCCTGTCTTTTGAAACCTTCTTCTAAGGACACCAGTCCTATCATATCAGGACCCTGCCCCCGTGATCTCCAGCTTTTTGTCACTATAACAAATACCTGAGATAATCAGCTTATAAAGAGGAAAGCTTATTTGGAGTCACAGTTTTGGAGGTTCCAGTCTGTGGTCAATTGGCCCCACTGCTTTGGGCGTGCGGCGAGGTGGCTCCCCATGGCAGAAGCACGCAGTAGAGCCAAGCTGCTCACCTTATGGCCAGAAAGTGAGAGAGAGAGGAAGAGACATGGGGCCCACAACCCCCCTCTGGGGCTGTAGGGGCATACTCCCCGTGACCTAAAGACCTCCACCATCCCCACCTCTTAAAGTCCCCACCCCCCTCCCTGACAGCAGCACCCTGGGGACCAAGCCTTTCACATATGGACCTTTGTGGGACATTCAAGATCCAAACTAAAATAGTTCCTAAAATCCCAGTCTCCAAATACAGATACATTGGAGATTACGGTTTCAATACATGAATTTGGGGGAACACAATTCAGTCCACAGCAGGCTCTTAAAAGGATCATAGTCCACACCAGCTTGGCACCAAGTTGGTCTTCCAGGGATTGTCTGGAATAAGGGTTCTCAGCTGTGGTTTCACATTACAATCACCTGGGGAGATGTTGCTTTCAAATACTAAGGCTAGGATCCCATGCCCAGAAACTAATTCAGTTGGAGGCAGGACCCTGGAATGAGTATTTCTAAAATGCTGCCCCAGGTGCCCCAGGCATTTTTAAAAAGCATCCATTTATTTAGAATTCTGCTGCTAGACATCTGGTCATCCAGCATGACCACAATCTTTGGGGCCCAGCCAGAATGGAACAGGCTTTCATGAGGAGAACGTGGGAGCAATGTGAATATATATGATGTTCAGGGGACACACAGGCATGGTCCATGTTGTGTAGCTATGTCTTTACCTATGAGCAAAGTGCATTTGCATACATTTTGTGTGTGACACATGTGAATACATGTAAAATCAAAGATAACATTAGCCTTGTGAGCATCTCATGAGGTAACTTCTAGGTTTTAATGATTGCTTTTTTTCTCTTAGTGTTATAAAACCTGTTTTAAAATATTGATATTGTGGTATGAGGCACCTAGAATAGTCAAATTCATAGAGATGGAAAGTGAGAATAATGTTACCAAAGACTGGGGGAAAGGGAGTTATTGTTTAATGGGTTCAGAGTTTCATTGGGAGGATGGAAAAGTTCTAGAGATGATTGTGGTGGCTGTACCAATGTGAATATATCTAATGCCACTGAAGTGTACACTTGAAAATGTTTTTTAAAGTTGACATTGTAGCCGGGCATGGTGGCACACACTTGTAATCCCAGTACTTGGGAGGCTGAGACTGGAGGATCCAGGTTCACAGCCAGCTTCAGCTACTTAGTGAGGCCTCCGCAATTTAGACCCTGTTTCAAAATAAAAGAATAAAAAATAGGACTGGGGGTGTAGCTCAGAGGTAGACTGCCCCTGGGTTCAATCCCCAGTACCGCAAATAAATAAATAAATAAAGTTGACATTGTAAGATACTATATCTTTTCTGGTAACTCCTATGTTTCCGAGTTTATCAAGCTCCCATGACTCACGTTGCATTGTAGAAATTCCTGGAAGCAAATCGCTCCTCTATTTGATTCTGTAGAGGTCATCACAGCTTTTTGTGGATTTTCTTTTTTTTTTTTTTTTTTGTACTGGGGATTGGACTCAGGGGCATTCTACTTCCTAGGTACACCCCAGCCCTTTTTATTTTTGAAACAGTCTCACTACCTTGCTGAGGCTGTCCTTGAACCTGCAATCCTCCTGTCTCAGCTTCCCAAGTACTGGCATTGCAGGTGTCACCACCACACCCAGCTGCTTGTGGATTTTCTATATCAGGGACTAATGCCTTGGCAGCCCCACTCTTGATTCACTGCTTGAAACTTTCTACATAGCTTCTCACAAGAATCTCCACTTACATCCGCACCCCACCCCTGAAGCCCTCTTGGTCTCATCACTATTTCTTAAACTTCCAAAAATGCTGAGGATCTTTGTTGTTCACAGGACTCATTTACCACTATAGCCTGTTCCCAGGATATTCCAATGAGTGCTGGGGTTTGTGTATAGGGGAAAGAGGAAGGGGAGGTGAGAGTTTGAGGGGTCTTTGAGGACACTGTAAGTGAACACAAAAGAGAGTTATACCATTCCTTTTATTCAGATTTTGTCCAATGGGTGCCCTTTAAATGGCCAAAATGAATCAACTATTTCATTTATTCATTCTTTAATAAATTGTGGAAGAGCCACTATGAACTGGGGCTTCTGATCACACAGTGGCACTGAAATTTTCAAAGAAGTCCCACACTAGTTGGGGAGGTCAAATGGGCGCTAACGGTAAGACATGAGAAGGACCGTATGCAAGGTACAAGTGTCTATTCTTCTGGTTGCAAGGGGCAAAAATCCACTGTGCTCTAGTGAAAAAGGAATGTATTGGCTCATGGGATGGAACTGTCCAGAGCAAAGTTGCCTTCAGACACAGCTGGATCCAGGTACTCGACATCTTCAAACTTTTTTCCTCTCATCTCTCTCTTATTCTGGGTAAGGGTCACCTCTATGGTAACTGGAAGGCTCTAAGCTTACTTCCTACTAATTTAGCAAATTCCCTGTGAATAGAGCTTTTTTTCTAAGAGTTTCAACTAAAATTCTAGAAGAGAATCTCACTGAGATAAAGTACCCAACTCTAGAGCTGGGGGAGTGCAGGAAAGTGGGGTTGCCTTTATCTAACTGTATGGACTGGGCAGGGGCTGGAGGAGATGCTTCTTGGTGAAGAGCCCAATGGCTCCTTCCCAAAGAGGGAATGGATCTTGGCCAGGAAACCATTTTCCTCCACATAGTATGGAAGTTTAGATGAGGCAGTGACTGGATATTCTGGAGAAAAGCAGAGAAGGTTTCCCAGAGGGACCAGTGTGTAAACTGGACTTTAAGAGTGGGCAGGATCTGGTGGTGGGAAGATGAGGCTAAGATGAAGAGGCTTCCAGTCCAGGGAAGAAAAGGCACGAGCAATATGGATGAACAGTGATGAGAAGGTTCTGTATGATCAACCTATTATCAGGTGATACCAGCTCCTCCTGGGAGGACAACATGGCGGCGAGGTAGGAGAAACCCCAAGTCCACCTCAGCAGACCTGCCTTGGTTCTTTAGTAATGATAATATGACTTCCTGAAAAGAAGAAGGGCAAGCAATAATCCACTTTTAAGTGACCTAAATGTCACATCAGTCACTCCTTGGTAAAAAACACACAAGTGCTGGGCATGGTGGCCCATGTCTGTAGTCCCAGCTACTTGGGAGGCCAAGGCAGTAAGATCACTTAAGCCCAATTGGGCTTGGTGGCACACACTGTAATCCCAGTACTTGTGAGGAGGATCACAGGTTCTTGGCAAGCCTCAGCAACTTAGTGAGGCCCTCTGCAACTTAGTGAGACCCTGCTGAGAAAGTTGACTGTTCAACTTGTGGCATAATTTGTGAAGTATATTTGTTTGTGGTGCTCTTGGATTTTCATTTCGTTCTGACTTTTAATGGGAAGTGATCCAGGAGAGAACCTGAACCATTGTGAGGACTTCCAAAGGGCCCTGTGTATGGACGGGTAAAATTCTTTGAGGTGCAGAGTAATGTTGTACAAGAAAACAATGTCGAGGTCTCAAAAATAGAGTTTGGGTATTTTGTTTCACTTTTTTGCCTTTAAAAGTAGATCACAAAAAGGATTATTCATGAAAAAGAAGCCTGGGCCTGCTTTCACAGCCATTGTCCCAGCATCCTGTCACAGATGAGTTCTTCCCAGCTCACCTGTCAGAGGTGGTAACGTGCTGAACACTTCCAGGGTTGAACCAGAAGCCATACAACAGCTCTAGGCCTAGAAATGCTCTCAGCTCTCTAAAGTTCTCTTATTTAAAATTTAAAAATCCCTACTAGACCTACCTGGAACCTCTACCCACAACCCTGTGAGCAATGATTTTTATTGTATTATAGATACTTCTTCCTGCATCAATTTTGAAAAACAATAATTGGTATTTAATCCTTCCTTTCCCAAATTAAATGAAGCAGGCAAAGAGATCAGGGAAACAAAACCAACCGCTACCAATGTTTATTCTTGATTTTTTGTCACCATGTTCATGCTTTCTTATTTTCCTCTACTCATTAAATATATAACTAAAACTTTATTAATGTACAAATAAAGAAAACATGCGCAGCATGTAAGCATGGTAGGCTGTGAGTACACCCAGGTAGCAGGCTGGCTCCCGCCCCCAGGTTCATGAAGTAGGCCTTTGTGTGTGGTGCCATTCCTGAGCTGGAAATCCTCCATCAGAGAGCAGCATCCACCACGTTGGGCCAAAGGTGTTTAACAGCACAGAAGAGCTGCTGTTCCTACCAAGGGGCAGGGCTGGCTGCTCTTTATTTATTTTTCCTGAGACCTCATTTTGTTCTTTTGTCTAATAAATGTTCTAAGTTCGATGAAAAACCAAAAAAAAAAAAAGCATAAATGGAATCCAGGAAGTTCTATGGTGGACACTGGTAAATCTCCTTGGTGAAACAAAAATGTACAGAGTTTCCATCAGCTCATCTTTCTCGAAAGGGGGAAAACACATACATTTTTGGCTTGGGTTAAGTAGCTAAGGTTTTTGCAGAGGGGGAAAATGTCATGGGAACATGGAAAATATCTCTAATGTCTACAGCACATGAAATATGTAAGAGTAGTAAAATATTAAAGGGCAAGAGGGAATATCTGTAAAAAAATTATAGTGCACATGTTGGGCGAAAAGGAAAATTATGAAATTGAACAGTTGCGTCATTAAAATAGCTCTTGATGTATAAACTTGAACATTCCTTTTCAAATTCAGCTTCTCAGATGTTGGACTTCAGATGCCTGAGCATTTTCAACACCATCTTTGCTTTTATCTTTCTTGATGCGGATAAACACAACTGCTAAAATTATACCTAAAAGAGAAAACCCAAGGTCAAGTAGATGGAATCTTCAAATGTAAAATAGTATCTTCTTAGGAAAAAGTGACTCATGTAACTTCAATTTAGTCTGTGGTTCAACAAAGTTTTGTTGTCCTAGTGAAGAAGGGGTGCTAGACAATGGCTTTCTTGGCTAAATAAGCTTATCACTTGTGTTCAGTAAGTATGTATCAAGTCCCAAGTCATATCTAAACTGGTGACAGTCACTGGGTCTCTACTGAGGAATACAGAACCCAATGTCCTGTGCTCCTCTGAATGCATAATCATCTGACAGTTGTCCTGAACTTCCTACATACTCTAGTATTGGTTCCAAGTCCTTTTCCCCCCTACCTAGAGAATAGTCCAATCGGAACATTCTGACCCATTCTGAACAACTCTGTGCTCACTATACTACTTAACACCTATTTTCATTGTGTCCACACATAATACACATTTTCTTTGACACCTTCCTTGTGGTTCCAGCCTATGCAGTGAAGTAGACTGCCTAAGCAGTCTGGTTTCTCCCATCTCAGGACTCCTACAAAATTACATTGCACATCTTAGGACTAAATGTATACTATCAGAGCCCACTATGAAAGGGGAAATTTTAAGGAAATTAACCTAGCATTAAGTTTATAGGAGGAATCATAGTAAAAATACTGGATGCTCAGAAGCCTGTAAGAATTTTGTAATAATTCCAACCCTATTTAAAAAAAATAAAAATATGAAGTTTTAAGGTCCTATTCATTCTATCCCTATATGTCTCCAAACTCATCCATTCTTTAACTTGGGTAGGATTAAGTGTCAGAATAAGAAAATCACTATTTGGTTCATAAACTCAAAAATTGCTTCAGGGTGAAAAGGAAAAGAATAAAAGTTGTAGAGGGGAGCTTGCTGGCGTGAGAGGGACCTCAAAAAAGCCAGCTCCACTGGTGTGAAAGGTACAGAGCAGACAGTAGTCAGGGAGGCACAGTGGTCACTGTGCATATGTCAGGATGGGTAGCGGCCATGCCAAGAGGAGTTTGCACTGAAGAGTGGAGGAAAGGAGACCCCTAAGACCCACAAGTCAGAGTCCAACATGACAGGCTGGGTTATGGGAGAAAAGACCAGCTGCAAAGAACAAACTAGAATACTAGGGATAATCTCAGCACCCCTCCTTTCTTTCTTAAGAGAAAGTATGTGAAACTGCTAACCCCTTCAGTCAGATGCACATAAATTATCTATTTCATAGTCACTTGTGAGGACAGCAATTGAAAGAGAATAATTACTATATTAGATACTGAGTTGTGTGAGAAAGCGTGTGCTACCACAGGGAACTCTGCTGACTACTCTGCAGAGTTATTCTGAGTCATAATCAGGATCCCCTGGGCGTGGTGGTGCACACCTATAATCCCAGTACTTGGGAGGCTGAGACAGGAAGATTACAGGTTTGAGGCCAGCCTCAGCAATGTAGCAAGACTCTCAGCAACCTAGCAAGATCCTGTTTCAAAAACAAAAATGGGCTGAGGATGTAGGTTGGTGGTAGAATGCTCCTGGGTTCAATCTCTAGTGTCACACACACACACACACACACACACACACACACACACACACAGAATCAGGATCCACAGTCATGAAAATATACAAAGGGAGGATTGCAATATTTCAGGTCTATCAGCACCTCCCCTGGAAGGTACACTTCTCAATGGCAGACAAGGCCACACCTCTGAGTGTGGGACCTGTGTATCTCGCCCCCATCAACACAGTGCCAGATGCAGAGCAGCTGTATCACTTTTTCCTTCATCAAGAAAGCTTAGTGATTAGGCTTAATATAGAATAACTTAGGCTTTAAACCTGGCTATGTTTTGGATCTTGAGTGTCCCTCAAAGCCACATATGTTAAAGGCTTGGTTCCCAGACTGTGGTACCACTGGAAGTGGTGAAATCTTTCAGAGTTGGGCACTAGTAGGAGGTCTTCCAATCATCACAGGCATTTGTCCCCAACCAGGATAGTGGGACCCCAGCCCCTTCCTCTCTCATTGTTCCCAGCCGAGAAGTGAACAGCTTTGCTCTGCCACACAGTCCTGCTGTGACATGCTGCCTCCTCACTGGCCCCGAAGCAACAGGCCAACCAATCATGGACGGGAACCTCTGAAACCGTGTGCCAACAAAAACCTTTTTTCTTTATAAGTTGGTTGTTTCGGGTATTTAATACAGTAACAGAAAGCTGACTAACACAAAGCCTCTTTTATATTTCCCAAACTATTAAGGCAATGAGAAGTAGCAGTTGATTCTAAAGCAATATCTTCTAACCAGGAAAGTTTGCTATAGTTGACTGGTGAGCCCTGGCTAGTGTCCAGGTTGCCATTTGAGCATCCACCATCCCAAACCACGAAGACAGGACCCACTGATCTAAGTTATACTCACCAATGACCAGAAAGGTGATCAGAAGTATACCAACTGCCATGCCCACAGTGGGCATCCCATCGTGGTGCCCTACTGGCCGGTAGCAACTGTTTTCCACACACGAGCAGAAAGTAACTGAAAAGCAGTACAATATTTGCTAGGATCAATTTTCAAGCAAACAGCTGCCGACTCCCATATCAAAGATGAAAATTCCTTTACACTGCCCGTGGTGATAGATACTGTCCTGGGTTTCCTATAGCAAAATACCTACCTGGTAAAGGGACAGTTGCCTCCATGGGTGGCTGACCCCCATCATTGATGCGGATCAAGACTTTATAAACTCTCTCCTCAAAGTTCGTGTGCTTGGTGGTGAGTCTGGCATGAGTGCCTGGCAGAAAAGAGGGAAAGTAGATGACATGATTCCCAGAGCAGCAGGAACAAAACTCACCTTTGCATTATATATTAAGGTCAAATAGGAAGTGGTTAGACATGAGTTCAATCACCCAAAATACCACCTAAATCCTTCTGCATGTATCTTCTTATTGTGTAAAAAAGGGCTAAAGCATCCTTTAAGTTTTCAATTCATGATTTCTGGGTAGAAATGAATGCAAACTGCAATTGGTTCTCATTATTCCCAGTAATTGTATTCTAGAGTTACCCTAAACACCAAAATAGTGAATATTAAGCCTTTGCTCCTAAGTGAAACACAGGGTAGATTCCTGTGAGCCTCCAGTCACAACAATTTAATCAAGTGGTAAATATATACATTTGTTTCCTGCTTATCTCTGTTTAAATGCACCTTATTTAATATATATTGTTGACTCACTTATATGCCCAGAAACTTCCCAGATTTGGGGAAAAATATTTTTGAATTTTCACTTTGGCTCACACTTCCTAGAAAAGTTATAAGGACCAGATTCACCATCTCACCAAAGACAACTGAATATATGAAACCATGGCCTTAAAGATGGGCTACTAGACAGCAAAGGGCAGTGATCCTCAAAAAACCACAGACAAATGGCATAAGCCCTACCATTGCCCTTCACTCACAAGCTAGAAAGAATACCAGGGTCTGAATGTGGGGTGGGGAGGAAGGGGGATCCCAGGCATGACCCTGAATCAGTATCATGAATCAGGAGAGGTGACAGCGAGCACACGGACATGCCCCATGGAGACCTGCAGAGCACCCCCACAGGTCTTCAGCTAAGCACCGGTCATGCACATGAGAGAACTACCCAAGGCTGGGAAACAACCACGTAAAAGAGCAATTAGAGAGAACAATCTTTGGAGTTTACAAACAGCTAGGAATAGTTCCTGCTCCCAAGAGCTGAAAATCTCAAATTTCACGGGGTTTCAGGTAGAGCTTGCAGAAGGTTTTGCCTCAGCCATTTGGAAATATTAGTTTTAAAATGGACATTGTCCTGATCCTACTTAACCAAACTGAACAATAATATATGAATGCATCAAATTATTTACCAATAATTTAATTATACTTCAGAATAAAGCTCAAGGAAATTTACAGAAATATAAAAATACTTAGCATCCAAATGTCTGACTTGATTAAAAAAAAGCCAGACATTTGAGAAAAGAGAAAAATCAATCAATTGAAACCTACTAAAAAATGACACACATCATATAAATAGAGGACAAGAACAAGATAATAGTTATTGTAGTCACATTCTATATGTATAGGGAGCCAGATGAAAATGGAGGATGTTAAATATAGACATGGAAGATATAAAGACTACTCAAATTATAGAAATGAAACTATAAAATTTGATATAAAAATACAATAGATGGGATTAATGGCAAATTGGATATAACAAAAGAAAAATCAGTGAACTTAAAGACACAGAAATAGAAACTATCAAGCCAGGTGTGGTGGCGCATACTTCCAGTACTTGGGAGGCTGAGACTGGAGGATCACAGGTTCAAGGCCAGCCTCAGCTACTTAGTGAGGCCCTCTGCAACTTAGTGAGACCCTATTTCAAGATAAAGAATAAAAAATAGGGCTGGGGGTGTAGCTCGGAGGTAGAATGCCCCTGGGTTCAATCCCCAGTATCACAAAAAAAAAAAGAAATAGAAACTATCAAAAATGAAATAAAGACAAACCAAAAATGAAACCTAGCACCAGTGAACTTTGAGAGGATTTCAAGTGGCCTGGTTGATATCCCTGAAAGGGAAGAGATAGTGGAAAGAGGACAAAAAGTATTTAATGAAATAATGACTAACATTTTTTCTAAGTCTGATAAACACCCTAAACCTTTAGATGCAAGAAAATCAGCAAAACTCAGAAACAAGAAACAAAACTACACTGTGGTACAAAATCAACATTGTCAAGTTACTGAAGGCTAGTGATAGGATATCTTAAAAGCATCCAGAGGAAAAAATACACCTTACTTTCAAAGGGACAAACAAAAAAAAAAAAATGCAAACCAGAACACAGTGAAGAAACATCTTTAAAGTATTGAATGAAAAAATATCAAAAAATTTAAAAGTAGATCAGACACATTTTTTCTGGTCATGATAAAATTAAAATTAGAAACAAGGAAGATGTAGAAAATATTTTCCAAAATAACACAGAGGTCATAGAAGAAGTCTAAAGAAAATTTAAAGTATTTTGAACTAACAAAAACAAATACACAATATATTAAACTTTGTGGAATGGAGCTAGAGTAACACCAAGAGATAAATTTGCAGCACCAAATGCCTACATTTAAAGAGAAAAAAAGGTCTCAAATTAATTGCCTCAGCTTTCACCTTAATAAAACAATAGGAACAATGAAACACAACATAAGAAGAATAAAGGAAATAAAATCTGTGCAATGAAATACAAAACAGAAAAACAGCAAACAAATGAAACCCAAAGTTGTTTTTTTTAAGAATATCAATAAAATCAAACTTCTAGCCAGATTCATCAGGGATAAAAAAATAATTTTCCAGTATCAGAATGAGGTGATATCATTGAATATCTGCAGATATTAAGATAAAATATTAATAACTGTATTCCAAGAGATTAAGTAAATCAAATTACATACATAAATTATTTGATAGATGCTAAATAACAAGTTCAACCAAAAATATAACTTGAATAGCTTCTTATCTATTAAAGAAACTTAATTTGTAATTAAAATTTCCCACAAAACAAAACCCAATCCCAGAAGCTTCACTGGTAAATTCTCCCAAACTTTAAGGAAGAAATAATACCAGTTGCACACATACTCTCCCAGGTAACTGAAGAGGTAGAGTATTTCCAAATTCATTCTAGGAGGCCAACATTACTGATACCAAAACCAGATAAAGACAGTACAAGAAAAGAATACAGAACAATACCTCCCACGAATATAGATGCAAAGATCAAATCCAACAATATGTAAAAATGATAACATTTCATCAAGGAGGCTTCACCCCAGAAATACATGGTTGGTTTCAAATTCAAGAGACCAGTATTATTCACCAATTAACAGAATAACAACAAATTAACCATACAACCATCTCAATGGATGCAGAAACCACACTTGAAATTTCTAACATCCATTTTTAGAAGAAAAAAAACTCAGCAAATTAAAGAAGGTAACATCCTCAGTCTAATGAAGATTATCTACCAAAAACCTACAGCTAAGATCATACTTGGAGAAAGATAGAATGCTTTCTCCCTATGATGAAGAATAAGTGTTTCTGCTTTTACTACCTCTATTCAACACTGAAGGTTTTAGCAAAAAAATAAAGCAAAATAAAAGAAACGAAAGGTGTGCAGATTGGAAAGGAAGAAGTAAACCTGTCATTATTTGAGACCATGTAAGTGTCTATGTAGAAAGTCTATGGAGTCTAAAAATTTAGTAAGTGAAGCAAGCAAGGTTGTAGGATATAAGATCAATATCCCCAAATCATCAATTATATTCCTATATCCTATAAGTATTTACATATATAAATCTTTAAAAAACTATTTAAAAGAGCATTAAAACTGGCAAGGATGTTAGGAAATAGGAAACCTTCTACTCTGTTGGGATTACAAATTAGTACAGCTACTATGGAGATAATTGTGGAGATTCCTCAGAAAATTGGAAAGGGATCTAGCATATGATCCAGCTATACTACTCTTGGGTATCTTTCCAAAGGGACTGAAATCATAATATTATAATAATATATGCATATCCATGTTTATAGTAGCACAATTCACAATAGTCAAATTATGGAACCAACCAAGGTGTCCATCAACAGATGAATGATTACAATAATAAGGGATATACACACAATGGAATTCTGCTCAGCAATAAAGAAAAACAAAATTATGTCATTTGCAGTAAAATGGATGGACCTGGAGAACATTATGTTAAGCGATATTAGCCAGTCACAGAAAGTGAAGGGTCATATGTTTTCTTTCATGTGGGGAAGCTAAGGAGTAATCAGGATACAAGAGGGACTTCAGATAATGGAGGAGAAACTCCAGTGGAGCCAGGGAGGTGGTCTAGGGGAAGTGTGGGGTGGGGGGGAGGGAGAATTAATGAAGGAATCACGACCACTGACATATGTAAGAATACCAATGTCAATCATATGTGAGAATACCAATGCCAATCTCAATATCCTGTATGGGGAAGGGGGGATGGGGAGGGAACCTGGGGAAAGCCAACCAAGTGCATGTATGTCACTACCACCATGAAATGCATTATAATGTGAGACTATAATGTACCAATAAAAGTATAAGCAATATAAAATGCTTAAGGACATTTTTGCAAGCACTCTACTAAACTAAAACGGTTTGCCAAGAGAAATTAAGGAAGACTTAAATAAATGGAGACACAGCCTGTGTTCATGAATTGGAAGATTCCCCAGAGTCCCATACAGATTCAACACGGTCCAATCACACTCTCAACAGCTTCTTTTAGTAGAATTGGACAAGCTACATTCTGAAATGTACATAGAAATGCTAAACACATAGAAGAGATAGAATCATTTTGAAAAAGATCAAACTTGGAAAAATTACACTACCTGATTTCAAGTTGAATAGAGCTGCACTAATCCAGATAGTCTGGTATCCGTACGAGATGATGAAACAGGAAAGTTAAAAAATGGATCCTTACATATATGGTGTATGTGTGTGTTTGTATGTGTGTGTGTGTGTATGTGTGTGTATATGTGTGTATTCCAGTAACCATATATATATATGGTTTGGTTTATATATATAATTATATATATGGTTTATATATATATATATATATATATAGTTATATATATAGTTATTTGATTTCTTGCCAAAGTTGCCAAGATAGTTTAATGTAAAAGGGGTAATGTTTTAAGTAAATGGTGTTAAAATAATTACAAAGCCATAATAAAAACAATGAGCTTACCCTATATAAAACTTTACCACATACCCTATATAAAAATTAACTTGAAAGGGTTATAGAGCTAAATGTAAAAGCTAAACCTATAAAATTTGGGGGAAGAAAAAAACAGTAAAAATTTTTAGTGACTTTGGGTTTGGCAAAAATTCCTTAAATGTATATTTTAAAAATCACAAATTATACATAAAAAATCAACAAATCAGATTTTAACAAAACTTTAAAATATGTTCTTTAAAATACACTGCTATAATTTGAAAATGTAATTTCCTGAGTGAAAACATTTATAAAGATATATCTGACAAAGCACATGTATTTATTATATATATTTTTAAATGTCCACAATTTAACAATATAAGCCAAACCCAGTACTTGGGAGGCTGAGACAGGAGGATAACATGTTCAAAGCCAGCCTCAGCAACTTAGCGAGACCCTGTTTCCAATTAAAAAATAACATAGGGCTGGGGGTGTAGCTTGGAGATAGAATGCCTCTGGGTTTAATCCCCATCAGCACACATGCACACAAGAAGCCAAACAGTTCAGTTTCTAAAATGGGAACAATATCTGACCAATGCGGATATATGGATAGCAAAGCAATACATAAAAAGATGTTTAACACATTAGTCATTAGGGTAATACAAGTTAAAACCATAATAAGCCATGACTATACACTCACTAGAATGGCTAAAATAAAACTGAGCATAGCAAGTGTTGGAGAGAATGCTAAGTAACTGAAACGCTCATACAGTGGTGGGAATGTTAAGAACAAATTTGGGAAGTAGTTTGACATTTTCTTAAAAACTTAGCTATGCACCTGCCACATGACCCAGCCATGGCATTCCTTGGTATTTAACAAGAAAAATGAAAGCATATGTCGCTACAAAATACTCGTTCACAAAGGTACATGGCAGCTTCATTTGTAATAGCAAAAACCGAAAACAACATAGATGACATGATAGGTGAACAGATAACAGATTGTGATGTAGTCGTACAGTGGAATGCTACTCCCCGAAAAAGAACAATGAAGTAGATCCATGCAGCATGAACACATCACAGAGTAATAACACAGAGCAGAAGCCAGGCCAAAGAAGTGTGCCTACTATTCTATTTGGGTCGTATTGTAAATAAACACTAACCTATAGGGACAGAAAGCAGATCAGCGGTTGTTGGAAGAGAGGGGATGGAAGGAAGGATTACAGTAAGGCAAAAAAAAATCACTAACTGGATTGTGCTAATTATTTCAATTGTATTTACATATAGTGATTCTTATAAAATTGTGCACATTGAATAGATATAATTTATTGTATGTCAATTATATTTCAATAAAACAATCAAGAACCTCAACAGAGAGCCGACAGAATGGGAGATTTTTGCCAGCTACTCCTCTGATAGAGGACTCATATCTAGAATATACAGAGAACTTAAAAAGAACACCACTAAAAAAACAAATAACCCAATCAAAAAATGGGCAAGTGAACTAAATAGACACTTCACAGAAGAAGAAATACAAATGGCCCATAAATGTATGAAAAAATGTTCAACATCATTAGCAATCAGAGAGATGCAAATCAAAACCACCCTGAGATTTCACCTAACCCCAATTAGAATGGCAATCATTAAAAACACAAACAACAACAAATGCTGGCAAGGATGTGGAGAAGTAGGAACTCTACTACACTGTTGGTGGAATTGCAAATTAGTGCAACCACTTTGGAAAACAGTGTGGAGGATCCTCAGAAGAATGGGAATAAACCTACCGTATGACCCAGCAATAC
>PVJS01029321.1:0-24855 GCA_004027185.1 Glis glis
CACACACACACACACACACACAGAAAGCACAAAACAAAGACAGCACACCTGTGGAAGGGAGGCTTCCAAGCACCTAGAGGTTGCCCTGAATAACTTCTGAACTGGATTCCAGACATTTTGTGAACATATTAAATGTTTGGGAAAATATCAGAAACTGATTAAAACTTGAGTCCAGTAGTAAGACACCTATTGTAAGCAAGTCCCCTGGACTTTGGAAGAAAGACTTACTTCTTCTAGACCTAAGCCAGTCATTTAATAAATTACTGCTTCTTTAGACTAAATGGCACCTTCGTGGCTTAAAGGAGTTAATGTGCTTTCCAGAGTCATTAACTTGCTCTCAGGGAATCACTTATAGTCCGGGAGGCTCCTGTACCTTTTGGAATATTTACAGCTGAAATGGCAGAGTCAGATTTTAATCTGTAGTATTTTATCATCTTCCTCTTTTTATTTTTTTTTTACAGGCAAAACAAAACAAAACAAAACAAAAACCCAGTGTTACAATATCTAAAATCCATCCTTCCTCGTCCCTGAGTCAGGCTCCGAGAGCACCAATCCATCATCTTAACACTGGCGAGTGCAGAGTTGATTTCAGTAAAAGGTTGCATGGATATGAATTGCACTAAGAGCCTTTGGTGTCTGCACAAGCCCAGTCCCTGATTTGGGGCTTTTGCACAAGCTGCTTTTTCTGCCAGGGACAATCTCAGCCTTCTGGCCTCCTGGCAGCTCCTCCTGGGATCCAGTTCAGAAGTTATGGGGCAACCTCCACATGCTCAGAATCCTCCCCTCCACAAATGTGCTATTTTTGTTTTATCTTGTCTTTTCTTGTTCTTCTCTCTCTCTTTGCATTCTCTCTCTCTCTCTCTCTCTCTCTCTCTCTCTCTCTCTCTCCCTCCCTCCCTCCCTCCCTCCCCCCCTGTACTGGGTGGTTAGGGGATGAACCCAGGGCATTCTACCCCTGAGTTACACCCCCACGCTGTGTGTGTGTTACTAGGAACTGGACCCACTCTACAACTCTAGAACTCTAAAAATCTATTTTGTCTAGTTGAATAAACTGAATGATTTATCAGTATGATGTTTTAAAGGCATCCCCAAGAGCTCCAGGAGCATTCAATGGCTGAGCTATGCCTCCAGCCCTATTTTATTTTTTATTTTGAAACAGGGTCTCCCTACATTGTTAAGGGTCTTACTAAGTTGCTGAGGCTGGCCTCAAATCTGTGATCCTCCTGTCTCAGCCTCCCAAGTACTGGGATTACAGGCATATGCCACCATGCCTGGCTCTTTATTTCTTCTAAAAATGTTCTTGGGGTTGGCATATAGCTCAGCAGCAGAACACTTACCCAGCATATGGTTCAATCCCTGGTTCTAGGAGAGAGAGAGAGAGAGAGAGAGAGAGAGAGAGAGCAAGCGCACTATTCTTCAATTTCTTGATTGAATGATTTTTAAAATTATCTATTGACTGCCTACTATAGAGGATGAGGAATAAGCCCATATGGGGTTCATCCACAACTCCACATCTCTCCTTCTGCCTTTTTGTTTCATTGGCTTAATTTTCTATGGATCTAACATTAAATGTCCCCAAACTCACTCCAGTACTCTAAAAATCCTTTTGGTCTAGTTGGCTAAACTGAGTGATTTATCAGTATGGTGTTTTAAAGGCATTCCAAGAGCCTTCCACCTTCCTGGGTCCTCCAACCCTCCAGGAGTCAACTATGGTCTGGGACTTCCTTTTGCTAAGAACACACAATGCCCCGTACTTCTCCCTTGCTTTCTGGATCTAGTTTTTCTTTTCTCTTGGTATTCTTCCTTATTTTAATGCAACACATCTTTCTATAGTTTACTAAGAAGACATAATATAGATGGTCTTTTGGGGGAATCTTGCATATTTGAAAAAGGCTTTATTCTTACCTCATTCAACTTCTGAATAGTCAATTGAATTGCAAACAGAATTCTAAGTTGACAATGAATATCCTCTCCAAATTTTGAAGCCATTTCTCTATTTTCTTCTCAGTTTAAGCATTGCTTGATGAATGTTAACTTTTGTTCCTTTTTAGGTAAAACGGTATTATTTTCTCCCAGTACATATGTAGTATATAATCTTTATCCGTGACATCCCAAATTTTCACAAAGATATTTCTTAATGTGGAAGTTTCCCTTCATGGTAGCAGACACTCAAACTCATTCTTCTATGGAAAATTCATGTTCGTCAACTCTGGGAACTTATTTTTTGTATTGTCTCTTTGAAAATATCTGTCCTCTGTTTTTACTTATTCTTTGTGGAATTCCTATTAAAAGAATGTTAGCCAGGTGGTTTGGTTTTCAAATATTTTCACCTGTCTTTTCCATCAAGATGTCCTTGACTTTCATCTCTTTTACTGACTTTTTAAAAGTTATATAGCAAATTACTAATTTCAAATGGTCTTCCCTGTTGTCTGATTTTTTTATAGTGCCCCATTTGTGCCCTGTGGTTACAGTGTCTCCTCATATCTCTCTTAAGGTATTAATTAAGGCTATCTGAAGTTTCCGTTTGCTGCCAGCACAGTCCCCACTTCCTTGGAGTCCTTTTTTCAGCTCATTTGTGACAGCAGTTGTCTTTTATGTAGGAAGGCGGTGTCAACTGTCTGGTGATCTTCAGTCATCCTCTTACATTTAAGAGTAAGGCACTAAAAGACTGACTGGAATCTCTGTGTTCCTCAGTGGAGCTATCTATTGGTGGACCCTTCGAAGACAACCAGGCAAGGGATGGGCTGTGGGCTCTTCCCTCGAGTGACAATAGTTTTAGGTCTTTTTATCTTGAGCCAGTCAAGTTTCTGCAGGGGAAAGTCCTTCACTGTCTTGCCAGGAGGACAAAATCCTGGCTTCCATCATTCTACAAGTCTCTGTGGGTTTCACTGTTCAACATAGACACTCAACCTCTCTGTTTTCCTTGAGGAGTCTCAACTCTCTCCTGTGGCTGAGACTGTAGCCTCTCTGCTTCAATTCCTACAGTAACTAAACTTCTCCTACATGCTAAAGTGGCAGGATCCGAGTATTCTGGAGGTGGGGACTATCTGACACAGAATGCCCACGCACCCATTGTTTTCAGCCCTCCTCCTCTGCCTCTGTCTTCCAAGGTACCCAGTACCGCCCCTTCCCATTCTGGGCTTACTGGTGGAAATCCACCTCATTCTATCTGTCACATCTTTCTGCAGATGCTTAACCTCAACTTTCCTCATTAAATCAGTTGTCACCCATTCTTTATCCTCTTCCAAGGAGAATTCCACTTCCCACCCATTTTTATTTCCTCTTATACTTTTTAGTCCTTGAGGTTTATACCTTTTGTACCTTTTGCTGTCACTTTGAAAGAGTTGAGAAGACATTGGTGGTCAGCCCTCCATGATCAACTGCACACAAGTTCATGCCCTTCATGGTCATAAAGCAAAAACGATGACAATTCTCAAAACACCCGGAACATGAGGCTGTTTCCAGCATACAGCTGAAATCCTATACAAATGGGAATAACTGAAATGCAAGCTATACTACTCCTGCTGATTTGCACATTGAAGACACGCGCATTTAAAATTTCATTTATTTGCTTCACACCCAAGTGAAACAATATAGAGGAGGGGTTCGTTAGCCCCACTTCCCAGGAAGATAAATAAGGAGGAAATTAGATGAAAAGATATGTCCCCAAAGACCAAAAAATCAAGGATGAAGCCAGGACTGGTACACATATACCCTAATACTTAGCCCTTTTCCACCAGCCAACCCCAACATCAGTGTGGCTTTCAGTTACTGCTGTCACTGTTACTAATCACCTGAGCATTCCCCTAGTTCATACACCAGCTAGAAACTGGGTAGATTTACTCCAGAATATATAATAACAAAGCCCACATCATCATAAACCCTCCTACTTAGATATGTATGCCTGATCCAATTTTAGCTAAATACAGTTGGCCCTCTCTATCCACAGCTTCCACATCCATGGATTCAAGTAACCGCTGGATAAAAATATTCAGAAAAAAATATGCCTGTACTGAACATGGACAGACTTTTCTTTCTTGTCATTCCCTAAACAATACAGTATGACAACTATTTCCATAGCATTTACATTGCATTAGGTATTATAAGTAATCTAGAGATGATTTAACGTCTGTGGGAGGGTGTGCATAACTTATATGCAATACTGCGCCATTGTATATAAGTAACTTGAGCATCTGTGGATCTTGGTATCCACCGGGGAGCCTGGAACCAATCTCCACCCCTTCGTGATTACTGGGGGTGGGGGTGGGGGCAACTGTATTGAAAGAAATGGCACCAGACTTTCACCTTTGAATAAAAATATTTCCCCCGGCACAGCTCTGGAGCAAGAGCTGAGGTAGCTTGTCTAGGGAGGGAAGGAATTCTTCCTTTTCTGAGGTGAAGACCCGGGAGATGAACAGCCCCTCCACTTAAGCGAACAGTCATGGCAGAGGGTCCACTCGGGCCCCTTCCCAGATGGCTGCCCACCATCTTACCGCTGGATTTGCCCCTCCCCTTCTCTCTGCACCGTCTGGACTCCCCTGCCACTTCCTGCCCTCCTTCCCTCCCTGTGCCCTTGGCAGAATGAAAAGGCTACTCTTCTCTCCTTGTCCTCCAGTTAGACTCGTGAATGCACTTCTATTGATTTGCATTTGGTGGAAGGAAAAAGAGACAAGGAAGGGGAGGCTGAAGAAAAAGAAGCCCCACACGGGCACACATTCCTTGACTTCGTGACTCCCCCGGGGGAACATGTGGGAGCCATGGCTGAGAATTTTAACTGTGTCCTTTTCTGCCGCTCAATCCCTGCATCCTCTCCACTGCGCCAGCTGCTGGCTGGCCCCACCCAGCGCAGCCCCAGGACTCAGCAGCAGCGTCGAGGCACTCTGCCCTGCCTCCTCTGCTGGGCTCCCAGGCTGCTGACTCTAACCCTTTGTGCCAGGCACTGTTCCAGACCACAAGAAGTTTTCTTGCAGGATAGGAGCTCAGCGAGAAAGGAGACCTTGCTGTTAGCAAAACCTGGCCCCATGTGCCGAGTGATGGTGACTTTAAAGTTGCTTTTACGGACTTTATTTTTATTTTATTTTATTTATTTTATTTTATTTTATTTTTGCGGTACCGGGGATTGAGCCCAGGGGCGTTCTACCTCCGCGCTACACCCCCGGCCCTATTTTTTATACTTTATTTTGAAACCGGGTCTCACGAAGTTGCGGAGGGCCTCACTAAGGAATGAGAGAGAGAGAGAGAGAGAGAGAGAGAGAGAGAGCGAGCTGAGGCTGGCCACGAACCCTGATCCTCCGGTCTCCGCCTCCCAAAGTACTGGGATTACAAGCGTGAGCCACCACGCCTGGCTTGCTTTTACGGACTTTAAAAGATAGCCTATTAAGAAGCCTAGGACTAGGGGTCACACACCTATATTACTGTCCAGGTTCTAACATTTTCTAACCATGGCGCACTGAACTCTGCATCTTTCATTCCCAAGACAGGTATGTCAAGTTTTTTTGAAATGATTATATCCAGAATCTATCCTAAAGCTGCACCCTGTGCAGATCCAGGAGAGACTCTGCAGGGGCCCTCCCATCATAAGGGGGGGGGGAGCTAACCTGTGTGGTCAAAGTGACTGAGAAATCTAAGAGGCCCTCACCTCAATTCAATATGCATCTTTCTACAAGGAAAATTAAGTCAGTCTAGTCTTGGGCCATTTAGCTTATTTCTGAGTACTATTTACTGAGCATTCAATCAGCAACCATGCCTGAGCACCCATTGTGCACACAGAGAAGCTGAGTCTACACAGAAGAAAGAGCCCTGGGGAAGACAGACATAGGCTCCACATTCCCCAGAGAAAGGAGGGAGCAAATCAAGTGACAAGCAGAAAAGCCCTGGGAAAGTGTAAACAATCATGCAAATGCCCCATGTTATTGTTGTGATAGCTGAAAGGAAAATCTCTGGGCCAGCTCAAATCTGTATGTTTTACTAAGAATACACTGACTATTAGGCAAAGATATTGGGGCCATTTAAATGAAATCAGCCAGCACCATATTTTCAATAATCCCTGCTTTGGTTCAGTCCACATGCACACCTTTTAAAATGGAAACACTGGACCGGGTAGTAATGACAGGAAAAAAACAAACTCGAGCTATATCTATTTGGGCTGGAAATTGTGGATAGCTCAGGATCGGAATGAATCTGATTTCCCTCCTCAGCTGAGGGCTGACTTGCTTCGCAGCAGAGCGGCAGCACTTATATGAAGATGCCTTCCTGCAAAATTAGATACTTCAAGCTTCACTAGCTACCTGTGTTTGACACACTTGCTTCTGCTTTTGATATTTCCTTGAAGGCCATACGAGCCTCTGGGGCCTCCAACGTTCAGTTAAACTAAAGACCCACAAGTTAGGATGTTAACCCAAAGGTGCCCCCGCTCAGGAGTCTAACTATTGAACTACAGTTCGCGTAAGGAAAAGTTGTGGATAAAGCTCTTTTGCTTTTTAACTGGGGGCATGCTGGGATGAACAGTTCTCCCCCAAATATGTCATGCCTGGAACATGGATGCTGATATAGTGGAGCTTGGAGCAGTTTTGAGTGCACTAATGCTCTTTTTGTTATGTTTAACACAAACTACAGGCGTCTCTCAAAAGGTTTTGAATTTGCCAGGAACACTGGGCCTGGGGTCCTAGCAACCCTGGAGTAAGGAGGATGATTAAGTCAACCAATTTCAATGACCCTTGGCATCCTCTCCAGGGGAAGTTCTTGTTGCCAGACATTAATATCTCCAGGGCTTATTTAACCGCATATGTTCTTATCTGAGATGTGTGGATGGAAAAAACAACATCATTAATATTGGGGCAAAATACTGAAATAGGAGGTCAGGAGGTAGGTTGTTGCGGCAAAATCTACATGCAAAAATATTCCTGTCCCCAGGAAGCTACTCGGGACACCTCAGGCTCACGAAGATCACTGACTCTCATTACGTTGTGTCCTCTTCTTCACCACCTGCCATCACAGCTCAGTCTGGGACCCACTAACTGACAACATCAGTCCTGAAGCAAGGCTCCCGGCCACCTCTTTCTCTACCACCAACATGGAAGTGTGTTGAGATGGATCTCAGCTAGTGGACCCTTACCCAGGACCTGCCAGCTCCAGGAGTTGGGAGCTGAGGAATATAGAACCAGACACAGCAAGCAACAGCGGGTCCAGCCAAGCCAAAGGGCTCACTTGGCCCTGCATCTTCCAGGCTACAACTTAGATTCCCACCTTGGAGCGTCAAGGCTACAGGGCTCCTGCACTGTGATATCTTATAGCAAATAGGTAACCTTTCTTCCACTGGAGCTTTTACAAAACCCTTGAGTAACCTCATCAACCACCTTCCATGGAAGGAGGCCCACAATCAAGGTCTGCAGATTCCAGGTCTGTCTTTCAGAAGAGCATATACCAGCCTGAGAGCTGGATCTGATTCTCTGATGCCTTTTCTGTGTCCAGCAGCATATTTTACATGGAATATGTTGCCAGTATTGAAACATCTGTTCATCCAAATTTTCAGTTACTTTTGAAATATCAGAAGTCCTGGCCCTGATGATTCTTCACTCCATAAGAATAAAAATCATCTGAGGCTCTAGCCACAGCCCTGCCCCCCACACACACATTCTTTTTCTCTCTCTCTCTCTCTCTCTGCCCTTGTGTTCCTTCTATAATTATCTTGACCCAAGCAAACACTACTAGAGGCTTTTTTTAGTCAATTTTCTATTGCTATAACAAAATACCTGAGGCCGGGAACATTATAAAGAAAAGAGGCTTATTTAGCTCAAAGTTTTGTAGGCTATAAATCCAAAGTCAACTGGTCCTGTGGTTTCCACCTCTGGCAAGGGCTCCCTTGGAAGGATCACAACATGACATATTACATCTTGGGAAAGCACGGGAGGAGACACTGTAGGATGAAAACAGACAGCCAGATGGATTTGGGGGTTGGGCTAGCTCTTTTATAACAACCTATTCTCAAGGGAACTAATTTGAGTCCCATGTGAACTACACTAACCTCTTCCAAGGGAAACACCCCCAGACCTAATCACCTCTCAGGAGGGTTCATCTCTTAAAGGGTCCACCACCTCAACACTGGCAAACTGGGGACCAAGCTTCCAACCTGCCCCAAGTGGGAGAGATTGTATTTATTTATTTATTTTTTGTGGTACTGGGGACTGAACCCAGGGGCATTCTACCTCCGCGCTACACCCCTGGCCCTATTTTTTATACTTTATTTTGAAACCGGGTCTCACAAAGTTGCAGAGGGCCTCACTAAGTAGAGAGAGAGAGAGAAAGAAAGAGAGCTGAGGCTGGCCGCGAACCCGGATCCTCCAGTCTCCGCCTCCCAAAGTACTGGGATTACAAGCCTGCGCCACCATGCCCGGCTGTGGGAGAGATTTTAAAGCTCATCTTGCAAGAGCTTGATGTTACCTGTCTGAGCATTTCAGTATGCTGATCATGAAGTTTTCATTACATTTCTGTCATCATTTGCAGATAACGCTGACCTCCCAAGAAGGATGTTCAGGTTCCAGGGAACCTGAAAAGCAAGACAGGGGAGGTGAAAAGTCACATGTGACCTTTATAGAGACCTGCAGTTAGAGGGCCCAGCAGGAACAGACAGCTTCTGCTCCTCATTCAGGGCAGATCAGTGGGCCTCAGTAAGAGCCAGGGGAAGGAGGAAGGCCTCCGGGATGTCTGTGACATTGAGACTGTTGTCCAGGATGTGGATGCAAAATGAAAGAGCAAAATTCCTCAACAGCATATTCAAGCAAAGGAGAGAAACCCATCTAAAAACAACCAACACGAAACCCTCCGCTCATTTTCCATGATGCTTCATCGCCTCCTTCTTAAGTACAGATTTGTGGGAGGGACTCTCAAATCCAAAAGATGGTGTGAAGTCCCTGTTGCCCACAAGGATGCCGAAAAATGAAAGAGGGAGGGAGAGGGAGGGTAGTGAGGCAGCTGGTTCCACAGAATGAAAGCCAGCAGGGCTTGGGATCGATTTTGACTTTGAAAGAACAAGGCGTTGGAAGCAAGAAGCCATCCTGTAAATGCACCCCTCTTTCCGACAGAGGCCAGGGAGCAGCCTGGAGCACAAGAGACTAATTTGTGTGAAGGATACTTGAGAGTTTGATTCCACAAAACGTAGACGTGAAAATATCATTTCATGATTATGTGCCTGGTAGCTCATGTGTTCTGATCATTGGAGAAGGAAAAGGACCACGAGAGGCTCCTGCTTTATGCAGACTTCTGCTTTGTGCAATCTCCTACCTTGTATATGATCTTTGCTCTGTGCCTCTGTGCAGACCCCTTTGCCATGCACTGGCTCCTGCCTTGCACAGGCTCCTTGTCTTATGCCACATTTCTGAGGAGAGGTGTCACAGTCCATGACACTACAGAGGCCAGATCCTACAGAGACCTGGGGGCAGGAGGAGCAGCTTAGTCTCCATCCTGAGAGTTTTGAGAGCCACTGACGATTCTAAATTGGAGGAATGGGGTATGTGTGACTACTGTGAGTACAGTGTGCAGAATGGGTTGGAAGGGAGCAGACACAGATATGGGGATATCAGTTGAAAGTGCACTTCAACAGTCCAGAAAAGAGAGAGAGGGGAGCTTTGTCTGAAGCACTCGATGGCGGTGATGGGCATGGATGTCCCTGAATGGACAGTAGAGACTTAGGCCTTACGATCTATAGGGATTGGTGGCAATGGGGAATTTGCAAAATTGATACCTTGTGTGCTTATTGTATTTCTGGATAAGCATAGTATCAGTGACTAGGAAAGAATATGCTGGACTCAGAACCAGTTGAAGAGAGAGTAGGGACTGGGCTGAGGAGGCAGCTCACGGTTCTAGAGTCAGGCTACAGAATTCTGACCCCATATCCACTTCTTACAGGCAGTGTGATCTGAGACTCTCCAAGCTTGATTTCACTGATGACCCCAGTCACCTACCTCAAAGAGTTGATATGAAGATCCAATGATGTAATCTTCATGAAGCTATTAGCACAGTGCTCAGCTCATATAGTGATCACTCAACATTAGTTTAATGACATGATGACTTAGGGGCATGTCGAGTTGCAATTGATTGAGACATCCAAAGGGAGGCGTCAAGTAAAAAACTGGATATACAAATCTGTAGCTCAGAGAAGTGCTTTTGACTAAAGGTAGAAATTTGTGAACCATCTCAGTATAGTTAGTAATTGAAGTTTTCTTCTCCTTTCCCTGGATTTCTTCAGGTTCATGTAATAGAAACTCTTCCTTCTCAGAAAAAGTATTGGGATAGAAGTTTTTTTTTTTTTGCGGTACCGGGGATTGAACCCAGGGGCATTCTACCTCCGAGCTACACCCCCGGCCCTATTTTTTATACTTTCTTTTGAAACCGGGTCTCATGAGGTTGCGGAGGGCCTCACTAAGTAGCTGAGGCTGGCCGCGAACCCGGATCCTCCGGTCTCTGCCTCCCAAGTACTGGGATTACAAGCGTGCTCCACCACGCCCAGCGGGATAGAAGTTTTGTCTTTGCTTACCTCACTATTTTTCCTCCCACAAGAATTAGACTGATTAATTTGATAAGAGAGATGACAAAGGTCTGATATGCCTCTGTTAGGCAGGATTAATGGGTGCCAGTCTCTGCTCACACGCATTTGTTCATTTGTTCTCTCCCTGTCTCCGTCTTTCTCTCCCTCTCCTTATCTATCTCCCTCTCTTCCTCCCTGCCTCCCATGCACCACCTCTCCTTCTTTCTTTCTGCCTTTTCCTCTTAAGAGGACTATCTATTCTTCATGTGTGTTATCCTTTCTCTTCCTCCCTCCTAAATATGGTAAGCCCCTGGCAGGTCCTTCTGAAGGGGAGGCCAGCACCTACAGCTGACAAATCATTCTGCCTGTGGCTGAGTGAATAAGATCAGTTGGGAGAAAGAAGAGTGTTAAGTGAGAAGCTCATTTTGAACTTGAATCAAGACTGCATTCTCCAATTCAGGATTACCCATAATAAATGGATAGTTTGATGCCTGTTTGACTCGGTATTTCTCAGTTGGTTCAAAACTTGGTGGGGAGAGAAATTGTTAACCATGCCAATTAAGTCCAACAGTAATGGATGCTGTCACTATGTCAATGAGATAAACCCAGGAAAAGATATACAGAAATAAGAAGCAAGGGAAGTCTGATGGAGAAAGGGCTGTGCTACAAAATCTAAGGGGAGAGGGGGTCCAAAGGAGTGATCAACAATGCCGAAAGCTATCAAGGAATTGTGTAAAATGAGTATCAACATCCTTCTATCATGGGAAGTCATTAATGGCCTTGCTAAAAACTCTTTTGTAGAAAAAAAGGCACAGAAACCAATTTTCTGTGGGATGGGGTTTGACTAGAAGATGAAGAGATGAGAAAACACATAAAGACAACCTTTCAAGAAATCTAGGTAACCGGGTGTGTTGGTGCATGCCTGTAATCCCAGTACTTGGGAGGCTGAGGTAGGAGAATTACTGGTTCAAAGCCAGCCTCAACAACTTAGCGAGGATCTCAGCAGTTTAGTGAGACCCCATTTCCAAATAAAAAATAAACTAGGACTGGGGGTACAGTGCCCCTAGGTTCAATCTCCAGTACCAAAATAATAATTATTATTATTTCAGGTTGGGAAAGACAGGGTGGTAATTTACCTGTCCAGACCCCAATCCAGATCTCTGCCTCAAGGAACCCTAATAATCCTGCATTTCACAGCTTGCTTGGAAAAACAGGGCTCTGAATGTTTAATCCCCTCCCCCCACTCCACGCTCTTTTAATCATTGATTCATAGCAACCATGCTCACGGGCATTTTTTTTCTTTTCAGAACTGTGTTGAAATACAATCTCTTACATAAATGAACATCTCAATCCAATTGATTCATTTGACCACGAGGTTTGTCCCAATGAGCCCTCTACCAGAAAATTTGAATTGGGCCGTGGTGTTTCCCTGGCAAGGGCCATTAATCGTCATCCATGTCTTTTCAGGGATATCATAGTGCCTGGTGTATTTCCTATTATACTGTGTAGCATAAAGTACAGAAGTTATTTCTTTACCTATCTGTAACCATCCCCAGATGGTAAACTTCTCTAGAACATGGATTTAATCATTCTCATTTGGACCTGTCTCACATAGTAGGAACTCAAGTGATTGTAAAATGACCAAGAATCAGACAGCATCCTCTTGCATGTTCATGGAGATATCTGTTGACAAATTTGGATCTCTGCAATCAGAATATTACATACTTGCATATCCATGTTCATAGCAGCACAATTTACAATAGCCAACTTATGGAACCAACCTAGGTATCCATCAACAGATGAATGGATCACAAAACTTTGGCATATATACACGGTGGAATTTTACTCAGCCATAAATAAGAACAGAATCTCGCCTTTTACAGGAAAATGGATGAAACTCCTCAAGAATATTATACTAAGCGAGTACAGACAGTCTCAAAAAATGAGTAGATGTATGTTTTCCCTTATATAGAAGCTACATAGATCTTTGGAAATAAGGGCAACATCAGATAGATGAGCAGAGACTCCAGAGGAGTGACTGAGTGGGGGCAGGGATGGGAGATAAAGTCATAAAGAGTGTAATCATAGAAATAATTGTATGAATGTATACAAAATTACCAATTCCAATATCAAAGACATGTGTGGGGAGGGACCCAGTGGGGAGGGCACCAAGAACTATGTACATACACCTGTCTGACACTCTATGATGTAAAATTTACAATGCGCCAAATAAATTTTTTTAAAAATTGGAGTTCTGTGTTGAACACAGTCCAGAGGATACTAAGGAGACATGGTGACTAAATGCAATGCTGCATCCTGAATGGGGTCCTAGAGCGGTAGAAGCATATTAGGGAGAGAGCTGGCCTACATTATCAGGTAATTCCTCACATTCAAAGTCCTTATTTCTTAAGAAAGTTTGAGATCTGTCTAATCATCTCCTTCAAAGCAGTCCAGCACAAGGGTATGCAAAGAGGAAATGATGATATCCTCGATGTTCTTATGTCTCCTTTGGAACAAGTTAAACTTCCTGAAAAAATATTAAGAAAAGTTACCCCTCTTTCTAGGATCCACTCACCTGATTTTCCTTCATGCAAGATTGTTTAAATGTGAGGTGTTCTGCTTACAGAATGTGTAAAGAGTTTAGTTATAACACATTCCACTTAGTTCCATGTTTAGAATTGTGTTCTCCTGTCTCATTTTTCCATGGCAAGCATATTTAGCAATGATATAGCAGTGAGAACTAAATGAAATACCATACTCCTATACAAATGAAGGTCTTCCAAGAAGTCATTTGCATCTGCAAAAGAAGAATAGTGATGTCTGTAATGAAGAGCACAGAGTCAGAGAGGAAGGCAGGATTCGAAGAAATCCTTAGGTGGTGCTAGAAAGTCATAAAATGGTCTGCAAAATTCTGAGGCTAAATGCATGATTGTATCCAAATGCACATTTAGCTAGCTTGGAAAACACACCATAGCAAAACAATAACAGTGATGGCAGCAGCAATAGCATGTGGCATTTGCTTACCACTTGATAGGCACCAGGCACTGTATAAAGCACAGTGTGTTCCATCATTCCTTCCTTGTTACAGCCCTGTGGGTTGGTCCCACTACCATCCCCACTGTACAGATAAGACACAGGATTGAAAGGTTGAGGAACTTGCTCAAGGCTATTACTCAACTAATAAAAGACATAGCCAGGATTTGAACACAGATGTTCTGGCTCTAAAGCCCATGCTGTTAGCCACTTAACTATTGCATTTGGACTTGTAAATCAGGGCACATAATCCAAGTTTTACTATTATGAGAAAGACAAGTGGGAGTGTGTTTTCCATGTGGATTATTAACCTTATATGTGTATATTGTGGAGGAGGTGCCCATGTTTGTGAGTCAAAAATATTCAGTGCTTCTCTCTCTCTCTCTCTCTCTCTCCCCTGCCCTGCCCCCACAGTTCTCTGAGACTATTCATCACCAGAAATCTTCCTGGGGAAAATCCTTCTACCCAACTGTCTCTTGAATCACTCCCACAGAATCTGAGCCATTCTAGTTCAACAGGTGTTTATTTGATCAGGTAACCTCACCCCACATTTTTATTTGAAAAAGCTATACAGAGAAAACAAATTATATAATAATATTTGTCAGGCAACACACTAAATAGTGGGGATACAAAGATGATAATCCTTGCTCTCTGATAGCAAATTGATGCACTAATTAACATTAATAGCTTAATTGGTAATAATGGCTTAGAGCATTACCCCATCTAGTGAAGATGTTATCATTTTTATGGAGTCTTTCCATGTTCAAATCCAAAAAAATAATTTACTGTGTGAATTTCAACACTCTTAGCAGATTGGAGTGGAGTGGACAGCAGGACAGGAAGAGGGAAATTTCTAACTCCACTAATCTAAAAACATGTCTGAGTAAAAGGAGTCTCTGGGAGTTCCTGAAACCCATTCACTCAGAAACATGTGTACGTTAGAAGGAATCTTATAGGACAGTGCTCCTCAGACTTTAATGTGCATGGTAACTGCTTGCGGGATCTTGCCAATATTCAAATTGTGGTTCAGTAGACATCAGGTGGGGCCTGAGAATCATGCTTCCAGCAGGCTTCCAAGTGCTCCTGTTGCTGCTGGTACTGGGACCACACCTGGAAGAAGTGACGCTGGGACTGTTCCACTGTGTTGTCAGCACCCAGTGGCCACCTAGATTTAACTGCATGGACTCCTCCATTGATGGGCACTTACTACCTCTTGGGGGGAGTTTTTCAACCTTTGAACTACTCAAATTATTAGAATGTTTTTTGTTATATTAAGTGAAAATCTGTTAACCCCACCCATTAAATGTCAATCTACCCAAAGATCAATGCTTTCCTCACATTCAAATCCCAAGTATCTGTGATGGGCAAGAGCTATGGAAATAATTCCTTCCAGGCATGGTGGCATACTCCTGTAATTCCAGTACTCGGGAGGCTGAGACAGGAGGATCACAGGTTTAAGGCTGAGGGTCATAGTGAGACCCTCAGCAACTTAGTAAGACTGTTTCAAAGAAAAAATGAAAAGGGCTAGAGGCGTAGCTACATGGTAAAATGCCTCTGGGATCAATCCCAGCACCGCACCGCAGAAGGAAAGGATTAAATTTCATCAGAAGGTTAAGTGCTTGGTGCACACCTGTAATCCCAGTACTGAGACAGGAGGATCATAGGATCAAGGCCAGCCTCAGCAACTTAGTGGGGCCCTTATCAACTTAGTGAGACTTTGTTTCAAAATGAAAAATAAAATAGGGCTGGGGGTGTATCTTGAAGGTAGAATGCCCCTAGGCTCAATCCCCAGTACCACAAAAAGAAAAAAAGAAGGTTAAGCACAGAAGATTCCCACTGGGGCTGATTTTGCTGCTTTACTCAATAAAGGCTAAGTCATGAAAGACTTCACATACAGCTCAGGGGAGCCATAAAAAGGCACTCATAGCTTTGCGTGTATGTGTGTGCGTGTGTGTGGATCTCTGAGCTACACCCCCAGCCCTATTTTTTTTTTAATTTTGAAACGGGGTCTCACTAAGTTGCTAGGGCTGGCCATGAATTCATAGCTCCTTATACCTGCATTGTTCATGAGCAATTTATAGGACTAACCATTATTGATAACATTTATGGCATCTTCAGTGATATGGGAAAGGCAATTGGGATGGAAAAAAACCAAAGGCAGCCTCGTGGAGAGTGCAGATTGCACATACGCACTTACAGAAGCTGACCCACGTGAATCGATGAGCAACTTGGTTTGCTTTGAGGAGATTTGAGCTCCAGAGGTGATGTGTGTCTCCCAATCTGCCCTTCCTTCTAGACACCCCTGTGCCCTTGAGGGCTTTCTAATGTCACACTAACCTCCAGTGTCCCACAGACCTTTTGCGAATCAGCAGCATCTCATATTGTGTTGGCTTTGGATGAAGGTGGGAGCAAGCAATGGGTCTAAACAAAGCAGATACCACCTGCTAATTCTCCTTGTGGCCCGACCCATACCTGGACAGGAATACCCTGCAAAGCTCCTGTGCTGAAAATGGAAATTACGTATCTGAAAGTTTCAAATTTTAGCTGCAGCTTCCTGTTGGATAAATAATAATGGGCATCTGTGGGAGATCAATGCCACTCAGGCATCTGGGGTCTGATGTCTTCTGAGTTGGCAAGGTCTAAGCTAGAGCTCAGAAGAACAGGTCACACTTCCTGCTCACCAGCTACAGCAACACTAGAAATCATACAATTGGTAGACCAACAAGGACAAACTTGAGGCTACTGGGAATGGACAGCTTTATAACTCCATTTTCCATGAAAAGGAGAAGAAAGACTTCGAGAGGACAAAGGAGGGAAAACACTCTGCCCCCTACTCCCCAACACACACTCTCATCGCCACCCTGCACCAAATGGGAACATTTTCAGGCCCCAGTTATGATTTAAACGAAGCGCACCGCACCAATATTGTGTGGTGCCATCTGTTATTTTATATTTCACGAAATTTGGCCAGTTTTGAAATATTATAATTATATCTCCTACATTACGTATGCAACGCAGACATTTTCTGAAACATAAATACAGTATGTGGGAAATGTGACTGTATTTATAGCCATTGGCTGGTGGAAAGCAAAGGGCAGCTGGCACCCGCCAAGAGCGCAGCCTGCCAACGGAGCAGGGAGCCCAGACCGGAAGTTTGCCTCTCCAGGCCACGCTGCGCCCCACCCTCTAAGGAGGTTCCACTGATCATGGCTGCCCATACCCCTACTCATTCCTCAGGGAATGTCACGTCCTTCATTTTTCAATATTCGAAGGTCAAGTGTGTCTCCCTCCCTTCCTCTGCAGCTGCCAGAGAGACCTATCCAGTGATGCGCAGTCAAGAAATGGGAACAGAAGGGTGCAGCCCTGAAGACAGCTGCTCCATCCCAGATGTTCTTTCTAGCAGTGCTAGGGAGCAGAGAGACCTGGCAGGAGGAAAGCAGGATCCTAGGAGTCCAGGGACCAAGAGGTTGGGTGGAACTGCTCAAAGGGAGGGGATCCCTGTCCAAGGACAGCCACACCTCTGAGCCCTTAGACCATCTGCTTGATTCTTCAAAGGAGAAATTAGGGAATAATAGCTCATTTAGTTTGTGTGTTAGGAGGTGCAGGAAAATGGTCAGACACACTCAAAAGTCTCAGAGGGCGGGTTCTGGGATTGATTTCATCTTCAAAGGAAAAAAAAATAGTGTTGTTTACTTGAGTGTTGTTTTTCTTCAAAATGCTGCAAAGTGCTTTGTAATAGCAAAGAGAAGAAAGCAAATGACAAGCATTTGAGTTTCCCTTTCTGTCTCTCCAAAACAAAGGCATTATTCAGTGGTGAGAGCTATGTGATAACTCCAGGCATTTCTGCCACCGTCTCTACGCTCACGCTTAGGAGTTCCTGCAAACCTTTCTCTTGGAACACTCCCTGCTGCTGCTCTGGACAATCCAGCCCAGGGAGTTTCACTGGTACTGTAAGTTTTCTTTTTTTAATTATTTAAGTTAGTTGCTAACATTTAAAAATCTGAGATTTCACATAAAACCCAGTTTCTCTTGAAAAACCATGAGAGCTGGCATCATCGGATGTGTATTTCTGCCCAGCAACAATCTGCCTGCTCTGGGGAGCAGCTGCCCCTTTTGGAATACAGTGTTCCTCTGCTTACCCACTCTCCAACCCTCCTACGTGCCCCTCCACTCATTCATGTCACCTGCCCGGCCCTTGTAGGCACTTGTGTTTATGACTTCCTGAAGTAGGCAATTGACTCTTATGGAGAAATATATGCTAGGAAGTTAAGATAACTTTTTTTTTCTTGATGTAGGGTTGGTGAAGCATTAAAATATATCCATAAACTCTCTAACAGGAAATTAAAATGAAATTTACAAGCCTCTCTGATTTTTTTAAACCATTCTAAAAGTGAAAAGATAAATCTCTTCCATACCCCTTATTTTACCATATTTTAGTCATCTGTTTATTTATCGTTCTTTACCAACAGACTGTTGGTAAAGCAATTTTACGACAGGAGCCAAGTTAATTTTCCTTTGCACACCAGTGTCTATGGTAATGCTTGGCATGTCATAGACCACACCGTATGGAAGGAGGGGAAAAGGAAAAGTCACCAAAGCCAGGACGGCTCAGCTAGACTGAGTCTGGAAGTTTCCATCCACAGTCAAAGAGCCTAGTCCAGGATTCTCCTGGTTCTCTAAGGTCCCAAACACAATGGGATGCATGTCCTGGCCAGCCCATAATGCTCTGAGACTCTCTTTATCTCTCCCACCAATCAGCTTTACTGATCACTAATGGAAGCTGAGGAAGGCAGTTGGATGCCAATGTTCCAACCGTGACTTCAATGAGAAGAAGCAGAACTTTGAATGACGTAACTCTGACTCCAAGGGGACAGAGAACTGTTGGTGGGGTGATTTGGTAGGATGCTCAATGCTACTACCTAAGGGATGAAAGAGCCCCAGGAGGCAATAATAAAAAAGAAGTACTTACAAGTCTCTGAAGTCCCATAAAACTCCCAGGAGAATCTAACACTCAGAGAGTAAATTGAGAGCCTCCAAATCTTTGAGTCTTATAGTATACACATACAGCCATGGCTAGAGAGAATTGCCAAATTCATTATAATCTATAATTTTTTAAAACTCCTGTTACTGAGTGTGCAAATATATTTTAGGGCTTCACAATCCCTACACCAAGAATAAAAATTACCTCTGGTCCCCTAGAAGATGTTTTCCCATAGAAGTTTTCTATACAGGGAATAGATTTGGTGATGCTCTTAGCCTCATACTGTATAAATGGGCAGGCCTGCCACTAGCAACAATGAGAAAGCAAAATCCCTCCCACCTCCACCTCCCATAACCCTTCCAGTTCAGTCCCCACCATCTCCTGTCTGGATTTCTGGATTCTACAGACTGACTATTATTCCTGACTAACCCTGCACCACTTCAAACAAGGTCTCCTTCCTGCTCCTAGATTGAACTTTCCTAAAACACCAATCTGATCACATGGTTACTCTTCCACTTAAAGCTATTCTTTGTTTCCCAGGGCCTGATATTTATTTCAATCCAACAAATATTTTGCCTAGCATGACATCAAAGGTAAATGTTCAAATTCTTTAGATTGGGCCATAAGGTTTTCCATTGTTTGGTCCTAGCCTGCCTCTTCCCCATCATCATTTACTTCTCACCAGCTTTGCATTCTACACTCCAGTCAGACCCAGCTTGGACAATCCCATAGTCATTTTTGCATCTGAGCCTCCACTCATGCCCTGACATATGCCTCTCTAGCATCAGCCTCTACTTCCTTCCTATTTATTCCTCAAGGCCTCTTAATCTTGGGCCTCCCATGCAGAGGCTGGTTTTAAATAATTCATGCATGCACATGCACATACACATTCATGCACACACAAACACATATGTACACATTTTCTTATGCTCATCTAAATGCCCAGTAAATTGTACTCACCCTGATTTGGGGACAAGAAACCACCCTGTTTTTCAGTCTGAACACCTTTCATTTTTTAGTCATCTTGACTATTATCTTTTGGGCTCATATGTGGCAAATGGTATAACTCAATTGTGGACTTTTTCTGTACCTCAATCTGAGTCAATATCTATTTATTTATTTATTTTTTTGCGGTACCGGGGATTGAACCCAGGGGCGTTCTACCTCCGCGCTACACCCCTGGCCCTATTTTTTATACTTTATTTTGAAACCGGGTCTCACGAAGTTGCGTGAGGGCCTCACTAAGTAGAGAGAGAGAGAGAGAGAGAGAAAGAGAGAGAGAGAGAGAGAGAGAGAGCTGAGGCTGGCCGCGAACCCGGATCCTCAGGTCTCCGCCTCCCAAAGTACTGGGATTACAAGGGTGCGCCACCACGCTCGGCTAATCCGAGTCAATATCTAAGTTGGCCTCCTGGTATGCTCGCCTTCCACTGAAGGAGCAGTCACATCCCAGACTTGGAGTAACCAGCAAGTTGGTGGCCAGAGTCATTTTTAGAGACAGCCAGCACTTTCTTGAAAACTTTTGATCCAACCCAATCAAAGAAATGGCTGTGTCTGTCACTACCCTATTCAAGCACCAACTCAGCCCTCTTCACTCAGCTGAACTGTACTTTCTGGTTTTGGCTTAATTGGCCATAACCTTTATTTAAAATGGTAGGCACTCAAAACTTATTATTCTTTAGTTCCTCACCCTGTTTTACTCTTCTTCATTGTATTTATCAGTATATTTGGCTATTGTTTGCCTTCCTCACTAGGATATAAGCAGACACTTGGTCTAATTTACTGTGCATCTTCAGTGCATAGCAGACGTCCACTGGATAGCTGTTGAATGAATGAATGAATGAATGAATATCAGCACAATGTGAGGCACTGACATTTTGATTAATCCACTACAAGCAGAAGCCATCTCTGCCAGCATGTATGGTTCTTCTTGCGATAATAAGAATCCTTTTCTTTAAGAGTAATAAATCTTACCTCATCTAACTTATTTAAATGGCAGGTGATTAGGATGGTTACTTATGCTTTCAATAAATACAAAACAGGAAAGAGAAAAACCACAAAATCTACAGGGGAGGGAATTGGTCAAAAACTAAAATTTGTACCTCAGCCAGTTCACAAACTAATTTAACCTCCTTTCAGGAAGCCCCTGTTACTCCTCTGGGGCCTGGGTTTTGGACCCTCCTGGAGGATCCTGTAGCTTGGTAGAAACACCTCCAGTAGAACATATGACATTTTCATTATACTCTCCCTTCCCCATCATCAGCATTGGCCCACAGCTGCTTCAGGCAGAGGGCATGGTTCTTTTCTCTACGCTGTCAGCCAGCACCGTTCACAGGTAGCCAGCTCATGATAACTGTATTGAAGTGGGATAGCATGAAGCTTGAGCTCAGGCAGATGCAAGAGAAAGAACATCAGACTTAAAATATCTGGGCTTATATCTTGTGTTTTGGTACTCAGCATCTGCACTTCACCTGCTTTGGGGAATGACAGGGCAGGCTCTCCCTCTCCTACAAAAGGTACACCGGATGGTATTCCTTCTCTCTGCACCTTGGCCATAGGGTGTCGTGGTATGTCTTCAGTTTGGCAAATTAGATGCATGAGCTTAGAACTTTGACTCTTAAAGGAGTGAAACAAAACACAGACAGTTGAGATTAATCACAGGGGCAACTGTTCAATTAAGGCTTGACCCCAAGTGTCCAGGGTTGGCACTGCCTGCCAGTAACTTTGTAGTGGGCATGTGGGAGGAGGGAATGGAGGTACTAGTGATATGATGGATTTCTTCATCCTTTTAGCTCCTACCTTTCTAATAATAGTGTATGCTGCCAGGTGTCTGCACAATAAGTCCCTTTGCTGCTTAGATTAGTTAGAGTTGATTTCTAGTACTTGGGACAAAAATCTTGGATTGGTACATACAACTTTTCTGGATTCCAACTTCCGTTTTTTTTGTTGTTGTTATTTGTTACTGGGGATTGAACCCAGGGGCATTCTACCTCTGAGCTATACCCCAAGTCCTATTTTATTTTTTATTTTGAAACAGGGTCTCACTAAGTTGCTGAGGGCCTCACTAAGTTGATGAGGCTGGTCTTGAACCTGTGATCCTCCTGTCTCAGCCTCCCAAGTCAACTGGGATTACAGTCATGATGTGCCCTCATGCCTGGCTCCAACTTCCTCTTATGACATACAGGGTCAATAATTCTTACTTCCTGAGTTGATGTGAGAGTTAAATTACATGAAATGTTCACAGAAGGTATGATGGGAAACACATAGTGAACATTCAAGGAGTCTGAATTCCCTCCCTGCATCCTTAAAAATGCCCTGGAGCCGACCAGCCGGAGGAAATGGGTTACATCAGTCACATCAATGCAGGGATCCCCAGAGTGGCTTTGCTTGAATGTTTGTGAGAGGTAAAACAATGTTTACCAATCTGCCAGCAGTACAGGCTTAATTAGTGTTTGCAAACTACTTGACATCCTTGAAAGAAAGGTGCCACCCAAGCACAGGCCATTATCATAATCAACTGGTGACTCACAGGCCTGAAACAAGGAACACGGAGCTACCTGAGAGGATGGAATGGATTGCATGGAGGCCCAAGGGACACTAATTCCCTTTTAAAAACAGCTGTATTGAGATCTAATTCAATGACCGTACAATGCACTCATTTAAAATGTAAAATCCAATGATTTTTTTGTGTACTCAAAAGGTATGTGTAGCCAATCACTGCAGTCAATTTTAGAACATTTTCATCACCTTGAAGAGAAAAATACAGCTTTCAGCTACACCCTTCCTACACTGCCACATATCCCAGGCCCGAGCAACTACCACTCTCCTTCCCATCTCTATAGATTAGGCACAATTGTGTGTTGTTCATACAAATGGAATTATATCATATGTGGACTCTTGTGACTGGCTTCTTTCACTCCGTTAATGTTTTCAAGGTTCAACAATGTTGCGGCATACAGTGGTGCTTCATACCTTCCCCTAGCTAAATAATATGCCCTTCCATAGCATCCCTTGTATGGATAAGCACATCCTGTTTATCTTTCATCCACTGATGATATGAGTTGTCTACACCTTTTTGCTATTGTGATTCATGCTGCCATCATTCATGTGTAAGGTTTTGTGCAGATCTTTATTTGGGTGCTTGCCTAGGAGTAGAATTTCTGGGTCTTATGGTAACTGTGTTAACTTTTCGAGGAACCACCTCACTGTTTTTCCTCAGCAACTGCGTCAGGTTATAATCCCACCAGATTAATGTCTTTTTCATCTTGTAAAGATGCTGGCATTTCCTTACACTTATAAATATTTATGCTAAAATCCTTTAAGGATTTTTTTTCCTTATTCAGAAATTGTGTGCTTTTTCTCTACCTTCCCAAGTCTGATCTGGTGTCTCCTCCGTTGCTATAGCGCATTCAGCTTCTATCCAGTCGGACATGCATCTCAGCTCTGGTGCTATGTCTGATTTGAGAGCTCCCATCAGCAATCCCAGTGCTTTCCATTCTGTGCCTTGCTGCACACTTCATGACTAACTAGCTCTGCAGCCTGCACCGTGTGCCTCCTTCTAAGTCAGCCAACTCAAGACTGGGGCTTCCTAATATATCTAGCATCATTGTTTGAGGGATAAATTTAAGAATATGTCTTCTTCAATTTGGTCCCAACTAGTTCATATATGTCCAAGGTTCTGATCTGAAGTTTAAGTTTTTAACATGTATGTTGGGAAAAATACATATATAATTGTGTACATGCATCACTTGAAAAGTTGGGATGCGTAATAAAAAGCAAATCTTATAGAAATCTTCTATTAAACCACAGAATATTTTTTGAAGCATTGATTTTTACTGTCTTTAGGAGGGCAATGTCCTCCAGCTCTCCCAGGCACTATGGCTTTCCGGTATCTTTCACACGGCAGATTTAAACATTAATATTTCCTGCCTGAATGCTGTGGGATTTTGAATTTGCAATCCCTCATATAAGGGATCACTGAGAAAGTGTCTTAGTTCATATGAGAACATAATATGTCCATGCCTCACCAGGCTCTTTAGAAGCGTTACTTTAAGAGCATTTTATATGTTAATTACAAATTCTTCTTTAGGGACATGGTCAGTGAATAGACAAGGCCGCATGGCATCACACCAGACACGCATTTACATCCTTACCTTCATACCCACGGGCTGCATGATCTCAAAAGTGACTTAACAGCTCCAAGCATCAGTTCATTCATGTCTAATACCGGGACATGAAGGTTCATTGAGTTCTTAGGATTAACTGAAATAGAGGACATTAAAATTTATATTATTTTTTAGTAATTTTCTTCCCATAAGGATCCTGTTCGTTGAGACACAGCCATATATACTTAAAAGCAATGCTTTCTGGTCTGCAGGAAAAGAGATGTACTAATACGGATTCCTTGTTGACCAACAAAACACTCCCCTGGACTGTAATGATACTCCACTCTCCAGGCTTCTCTTTTCCTTTCATTGTAATATATATCACGTGGTCACACTACACAGAATGTCAACTAGTGGCCAGGCACCGTGGTGCACACCTGAAATCCCAGCGACTCAGGAGGCTGAGGCAGGAGGACAGCAAGATCGAGGCCAGCCTGGGCAACTTAGTGAGACCTATCTCCATTTAAAAATTAAAAAGGAGCCAGGCGTGGTGGCACATGCTTGTAATCCCAGTACTTGGGAGGCTGAGACCGGAGGATCTGTGTTCGCGGCCAGCCTCAGCTACTTAGTGAGGCCCTCCGCAACTTACTGAGACCCTGTTTCAAAATAAAGAATGAAAAAATAGGGCTGGGGATGTAGTTCGGAGGTAGAATGCCCCTGGGTTCAATCCCCGGTACAGCAAAATAAATAAATAAATAAAATAAAATAAAATAAAATAAAATAAAAAGGGCCCAGTACAGTGATGCACACCTGTAATCCCAGCACTTGGGAGGCTGAGACAGGAGTATAGCAGGTTCAAGGCCAGCTTCAGCAACTTAATGAGGCCCTCAGCAACTTAATGAGATCCTGTTTCAAAAATAAAATAGGGCTGGGGTATAGCTCAGAGGTAGAACACTCCTGGGTTCAATCCTCAGTACCACAATTTTTTTTTTTAAAAATAAAGAAATAGCCGGGCGTGGTGGCGCACGCTTGTAATCCCAGTACTTTGGGAGGCGGAGACCGGAGGATCCGGGTTCGCGGCCAGCCTCAGCTCTCTCGCTCTCTCTCTCCTGTCTGTCTGTCTGTCTCTCTCTCTCCTTAGTGAGGCCCTCCGCAACTTCGTGAGACCCGGTTTCAAAATAAAGTATAAAAAATAGGGGCCGGGGGTGTAGCGCGGA